>CM056380.1:75879435-75918717 GCA_029718625.1 Synaphobranchus kaupii | reverse complement strand
CTCATCTCTAATTGGGAGTGATGGCCATTAGTCAGAGCACAAACAGTAAAGGTTGTTTCTGTGTGGAGAACACAACCCACAACCCCCTTGTGGCATTTACAGGACGTGTACAAGATGAGGAGAGCACAGCCCGTCCTGTCTCCCCTTACGTAACCTGGCCCTGACCAGCCAAGGACAGTGAGGCCATTCAACAAGGACTGTTGTCTCATCCTGTATTGAACATTATGTAACGGGCACCTCCAATTAACCCAGGCGTTCCATTGTCCATGGGATATTTGCCCAGTTGGCCGTTCATGCAGAAGTCAAATGCATTTGGTTGAAATATGAAATGAGATCATTCACTACAACAGTGGTACTCTAATTTTAAAATTTTAGTAACTAATTTTAATAATTCTAGGTGGGGGCATCTATTTAGCAGCAGGGCTGACAAGGGCTGTCCTTGATAATCCTTCCAGTGCCCCCGGCACGTGGTTATGTCACTGCATTTTTAATTGGCCAATCACAGGAAATTATGCAAATGACTTTGGTGAACAGGTGTGGAAGGCTGTGTAGCAGTAGCTGGCCTGTTGGGCCTGAAACAGTTAGGTCATGTGTCATGTGACCTGAGTAAAATCTCTCTCTCTCTCCATCCCTCCCTGTTGCAGGTTTTCATGGCGGAAGAATGGGAAGTTCTTCAATGTGGGGAAAGACCCGCGGTGTTTCTATGCGGAGACGCTCCGGGACACTGGAGATCGGCTTCCGCAGTGGTGGGCGGCCCGAAGACTACGAGGGGGAGTACCAGTGCTTTGCATCCAATGATTTTGGCCAGGCCCTTTCCAACAAGATCCTGCTCCGTGTCTCCAGTAAGCACCTGTCACACACACACACACACACACACACACACACACACACACACACACACACCACACACACACACACACACACACACACATACCACACACGCATGTACCACAAGTGCATCCCATAATCCCCACTATAAGAGATGGCCTAAAATGTCAAAATGCGATGCAGGAAGTCATGCGGTAATACCTTAAACCTTCTTATCCCATGCTTTTTATTAAAGTACTCATACAGTTGTTCACAGGAAAGGTAAAAGTCCTTCTATCAAAGGGTGAAAAGAGACTAAAAAGAGGCTTTCAACATGCATGCACACAACACGTCTCCGCTTTCTTGACCTCAACCTCAACAAAACCAAGGGACTGTGCTTTTGAGGAACTCTCAGAAAACTAAGGGTCCCAAAGGCAATATGGTCCCAATTGGTATTCTGTCTCATTGAAAGTAACACATTACATTACATTACATTACATTACATGACATTACATTACAATTATTTGGCTTTTAATTATTACGCTTTTATACAAAGCGACGTACAATAAGTGCATATTGAGGTCATTGACACGACTACAAAGCAGATCCGACAAAGCACAACTTTCTCACAGCGTAGGAGCTATCCCTAGTAATGAACATGATAGTACACACGGTCAGCTATACATTTGGAACTATAAAATAACCCAAAAGAAAACACAAGTTAAATAGAAAACAAGCAAAAAACAGGAAGCGAGTACTATAGAATGGCCCTATAAAGGTAGTTTAATCGAGGTGGAGTCTGAAAAGTGCGTTTTCAGACCACGACGGAAAACAGACAGTGTTTCAACTGAGCGCAGCAGAGTGGGGAGTTCGGTGAACAGGTGTGGAAGGCTGTGTAGCAGTAGCTACACAGTGATAAAGCTTCACCAATGATAAAGCTTTATTGGTAAACTTACAGTAGCACCCCAGTGTCATATACCATCATCACAGCCCATTTGGAACCATAGGTTCTTTCCATGGAGTCAAAGCAGGACAATGTAGGCTTTCACTACGCAACAAATGCTTTACGGAAGAAGTAAGTTTTATTGCAATCACACTGGCCAGTGGGAGGGTCACTGAAACAGCACAATTTCACCCCACAGCAACTTTCCATGCACTGGTCTTTTATCCTGGTTTAAGTACCCAAATAGGGCCTGACATGATGTACATGCCCCGCCTTATCTGGGCTGAGACGCAAGTGCCTATCTCTGTGTTTAGGAATGACAATCACAAACAAACACATGCCCAAAACACAGAAACGCAAAACTGTGAACCCAACAGTGTGACTAATATTGATTTGCAGCTAGATATGAGTGGTCAGCAGGTTTCTGACCCGCGTTCCCCACACTTCTCCGTTAGAGTCTCCGCTCTGGCCGAAGGAGATCCTGGAACCCGTGGTGGTCTCAGAGGGCTCCCCCTTGGTCTTGGCCTGCAACCCCCCCCCGCCAGGCCTGCCCCCTCCCCACACTCTTCTGGATGAACAGCGGTGAGTAACGGCTCTAGCTTTCCCTCCATCCCACGACTCCCCCGGCCACCTCTCAACTGTCCCCACCTGGCTCACTCTACTCTCCCCAATGTCCTCCACTGTTACCGTATCATGTACTGTCCCCACCTGGCTCGCTCTACTCTCCCCAATGTCCTCCACTGTTACCTTATCATGTACTGCCCCCACCTGGCTCACTCTACTCTCCCCAATGTCCTCCACTGTTACCTTATCATGTACTGCCCCCACCTGGCTCGCTCTACTCTCCCCAATGTCCTCCACTGTTACCTTATCATGTACTGCCCCCACCTGGCTCACTCTACTCTCCCCAATGTCCTCCACTGTTACGTATCATGTACTGTCCCCACCTGGCTCACTCTACTCTCCCCAATGTCCTCCACTGTTACCGTATCATGTACTGTCCCCACCTGGCTCACTCTACTCTCCCCAATGTCCTCCACTGTTACCGTATCATGTACTGCCCCCCACCTGCTGTGCCAGCTCCCGTTACCGACCCCTTTCTCCATTCTGCCGTACCCCTAGTTCCGGCCTAGCTCTACTGTCCCTTACACCGTGTACAGGACTATTTATGCTGTCTGTCACATGGGTTATGTTTCTGCTGAACAAGCTCCACTCACAGCTGCACAAATAGCTGACGTGCACAGAACCCATGGCTTATGATGATGTTTTCAGTCACATTTCTACAAAGTCATGCCCTGGCCTGTAACTCAATTACACACTGCCGAAGCGCCATGCGTTACAGCCCACCTAACTGTAACTTAACATTGCACTGGGTCCTTCAGGTCTACACATCTTACAGGTCACAGAGAATCGTTTTCTGTGGCTGCAATATATTATTGGCCCTTCTCACTTGCCATCATCGCCCTGTGATTTACCGCTGTGCAATAATGTAATCTTGTGCAGCACTGTGGACTTTAGAGCAGTGGCAAAATTATCAACGTATTATCACAAATTTAAGATTTATGGGTTACGATCAGTCCAACTTCCAGTTAGTGATGAATTCACATCCCTTGCAGTTAGACTATGTTGCAACTTGTTTAATTCTGGTTCTGATTCTCCTCTCACAAGCTATGCTGCCCATCACCCAAGATAACAGGGTCTCCATGGGGCTAAACGGTGATTTGTACTTCTCAAACGTCCTGGCCAAGGACGCCACCACCGACTACAGCTGCAACGCCCGCTTCATGTTTACTCACACCATCCAACAGAAGAACCCCTTCAACCTCAAAGTTCAAACAAGTGAGTGGCCCTCAGTCTATACACACACACACAGACACACACACACACACACACACGCACACACCACACACAGACACACACACACACAGACACACGCACACGCACACACACACACACACACACACACACACGCCACACGCGCACACGCACACACACAGGAACATTAGCACTGAACTGAGAGCAGCCATTTTAAATCCTAAAATTGTTATACCGAAACACTGAAGCTCATTCCAGATGCAGTACTCAGGGGGAAGTATGTGTCCGTGCTCTTACATCTAAGCAGCATGCAATACTGTCCAGCCCTCAGTGCCTTTCCTCTAGGAAATATGAACACATGAAACATATGTAATATGGCATCTAGTGGTGGCCGGGAGGCATGACAGTATTTTAATCGACAGATCACACATTTACTGTCTACAGTTTGTTTTCCTTTCACTGGATCTGCTATGGCTGTTGTTTGTGTTCACCATTTTCATTTTAATTCTCTAGAAAATAACTGATCTTGTAGCCTTGGAAAGTAGTGAGGACATTGACATCATTGTGTTTTTTTTGTGTACTTTTCGAGACTGCTGAGGAAAATATTTATTTAATTTTAAGTTTTTTTTTTGTTTGTTTTTTTTGTTTTTTTGGGACTAGGGGGTCAAGCCACATCGCCTAAAACTGAGATCCTACAAGAACATGCACACTTGGTTTAATTGCTTACCTTGCTGCTCTAGTATGTGGTATCTACAAACATAATTACACGGAGTAGTATGAACATACTTAAATATTTAATCTCTAATATGTGGGTCAGCAACATGGCAGCCCACTATCAGAGAAAAATCCAGCACATTACTTCCTACATTTTTTGAAATACCAAACATTTATTCCAATATCTTGCATGACAATACAGAACTGAAATAGAAGATACATACGTATGTTTAATTTGAGTGCACCGTAAACCAGATCGAATGGCTTTCACTGACAGATCATGCTGAGGAACAAAAAAAAATTACTTTTAATCAATACAAAATCAATATAGAAACAGACAGTACCATGCAATCATTTCCTGATCATTTTGGTTTTGGTCCAACATCATTCAAGTTTGAGATGTAATTAGATTATTTTCCAGCCTTATTTAAATCTTTTTCTGCTCATGGGTTCATGTTTTCTCTGGTTATTCCTTGCATGTTTTTTTGATGGTGGTGATGGTAATTTTCTCTTCATGTTTCTCTTTGTGGACTTTTGGTTCACAGTATAGTTCCCCCCATATGATCGCTCCTATGGTGCGACCTGTTTCCACCCTGACCCCCCCCTGTAGTTTGGTTTATTCCATTGCATGTTGACAGGATTGGTGTTGTTTTGTTGCAGAAGAGCCTTTTAATGACACGTCAGGGTTCAACCACACTGACTTGTATAGTGGTGAGTCTGTAGTCATTATGTGTAGTCTTTTCCATCGCTTGGGTTTCTTTTCCACTCGTCCTAACCCACCTAACTCAATAACCGCCTCTAACTGTTCATCACACATCATGTGCCACTCCACCCTCAGAGCTCTACATTCACAGATAAGGATGAACTCCTGGTCCTGCAGTGGATCTCCTGATGTCTGGATCTGCTGTGTCCACTCAGAAGGACTCAAAACAAGATGAATCGAGTCACTTTATAGGGCACAATTAGTTGATTTTATCAGTCCTGATTTCCTGTCCCTCCAAAACTGAATCCCAATTCCTGTTCTCATACAAAATATTGCTTTTTTTTCCTCAAGGACAAGGGTTTGAATTTGTTTCAATCAACTGATAACTTTAATCCGGAAGTTATGGCTGACTCAAAAAAAGCCTGCATCTCTCCAAACGGGACTGTTGTGCAGCCATGGTCCTCTAGTCTGCACACTACAAACCTGTAGGTTTTCACTACAACCCTAACGGAGCACACCTCATTCAACAGCTAGAGATCTACCGTCCTGTAGGTTTTCACTACAACCCTAACGGAGCACACTCATTCAACAGCTAGAGATCTACCGTCCTGTAGGTTTTCACTACAACCCTAACGGAGCACACCTCATTCAACAGCTAGAGATCTACCGTCCTTGTAGGTTTTCACTACAACCCTAAAGGAGCACACCTCATTCAACAGCTAGAGATCTACCGTCCTGTAGGTTTTCACTACAACCCTAACGGAGCACACCTCATTCAACAGCTAGAGATCTACCGTCCTGTAGGTTTTCACTACAACCCTAACGGAGCACACCTCATTCAACAGCTAGAGATCTCGTTGAGCTGCTAATTAGTAGAATCAGGTGTTCCAAATTAGAGTTGTAATGAAAAACGACAGGAAGCTTGATCTCCAGGAATAGGGTTGGGGACCACTGGTCTTACTGTGTGTTTTTAAAGTTTCAACAATTCAGTGAAGGGCTGGTTGTTCCCACAGGCCTACAACTGACCCAGGATCAGCATGCTCAACCCCAGCATTTACATGGTGCATTTTTAATGCCCTCAGTAACAGCCTGGAAGATGGAGCACACCCATGTGCAGCCCACACTCACAAGGCACGTGTCACTGCAGTGCACGCGCGTCAGCTAAAGGTCATGGCGCAACAACAGCCAATCAGTGAGGGCTTTATTGGCGACTCAAACAGTGGTGCGGCGACTTCACTTTCTCAGATGGGAATCACGGACCAACACGCCTATGTCTTTAACTGGGATAATATAAAACCTGTCACTAATTTTTGTTGTTTGTTTTTTTCCTACTGGGTCATTTTAAAGGGAAAATGTTGACATTGTAACTAATTTGCTTCTCTATAATGCACCCCTAATTTCTGGCTAATGTTACAGTGTCTTTTCATATTAATATCAATGTCTGATCCTAGTGTACATTCCAGATTTCACTGTCAAATAAAGGTCTGGGGAGGTCAGCTAGGCAGACTTAACCTCATGGGTACAGTCTGGAGGAGTCCAATGTATTTTCATTGCACTCATAGATGCTGTTCTTTAATAATGCTTCCTCTGTATAGGTGCAAGTCTAAACCTGCTGGTCTGCTCCCCATCCGACCTAACCAGACCGCTCAACTGGCCTATCAAATTTTATTTGATATTGCACTGTTATGAAAGTAATCTGTTTCTGAGAGCACATTTTAACATGCACATTTCATAAACGCATTTTCAAGTGGTATGATAGCCTGCCCATTTCCAGAGCATTGTTTGTTGAGATTTGGAGCAGTTCAGTTCAGATATTATTTATAGGAATAGTAATGGTGCTTTGGCGGCAAAAATAAGATTGAAATGTAATCACTAAAAATGATAATCGAATAAATTGAGAAGAGGTCAGTAAGATGCGATAAATCTTTCGACTTAAAACCGAGAGATTTGAGGCCGTAATGAGGTCCTAACCTTGTTGTTGCACATAACTTTTCTTACATCATCTAATATATTACATAAATATTTTTTCCTGAGAAGATAAAAAAAAAAATAGAAAAACGGAATATCATTCAGAAAACAAATTTCCATCCAGTCTCCTAACTGGCAACTAGAGATAAACCTAAATATAAATTAGAAATTGTTGTTCAGCTGTTCGAGTGGATAATAAAATTGAGTGGATTTGAGAGGAAGTTGAGAAGCAGAGGATGCGTTCACATCACAGCATTATCAGTTTATTGGTTATAAATGACCTAAAACAGGCGGAGCACCCAGACCAGGACAGGGCCTACGGGCTGGTCATGCTTTTAGTTTCCTCCTGTAGATGTACAGTAAATCAGGTGTTTAAGTTGAGATAATAAGGGGATAGAAGAGGAACGGGGCAGGAATGGGTCTGTGTGTAGTTTGTGGTTCATAGTGTCATGGCTTTATGGCTTTATGGTTTTCAATGAGGGGGGGGGGGGTGACTTGAAGGTAGGGGGTCCCTGGCCAGACTTGATATGCAATGACTATTCAGTAGTGTTCTGTACCAACAATGCAGTGCCAACAATGTGTTCTGTAGCTACAAGCACCATGCAAGCAATGTTCAACATTGATTTTATATGCATCCATAAGCATAGCCTCTGTACATGAAGTAATTTGTTACTAATTACTTAGCTTGACTCAAATCACAGTGAAATCTGGAATGGCACTAAATGTAGTGAGCAGAAGCTGTTGATGTAACAAGTGTTTAAATTAAATGTATATCCCCACAGACATGGCTTACATCAAACTAATATTGTTATTGCATTGTTCTTATTGAGTGCTTTTAATAAGAACAAATACATGAAAATAATATTGTCATTATAAAATACGGTCATTTAATTTATTCATTCTTATTCAGAATGATTTAAATTGTGTGCTATTGCTTAATTAGTACAGAAGATCAATCAGTGGTAGACAGATTACTGTTAAAATCAATATTTTTCTATGTTAATGAATTCTCTAAAGCATTCGTGAAGGCTAAATCTGGTCACTAGAATATGCTTGACTGCTTTGAACACAGGCAAGTAAGGTTGTTTTGGAAAATGATACAACCCTTGACTAGGTTGCAGTAAGTTGTTTCATGATCCGTACTCAATTTTGGATATGTAAAATGTCATTATAACTTAAAGAATTTCCTTGAAGATGGTACACATCTTAAAATAATGTATGTCCTTAATATCACAGAGAAATGTGAAATAGGGAAAATGTGATTACAGTACCCGTGCATTATTGAGCAACAAAAACTACCATGAGATTTTTCTATAAATTCTCCGGCTTCCTGCCAGTGTGCTCTCTACAGCTTTATAGTTAATTAAGCTATATCTAAAATATAGTCATGAAATAAAGTGCTATTATATTAATGCTGAATTAATTCATTATAAAATAGGAATACAGTATTTAAATTAAGTTCTGCATGCAGAATTCTCTGTTACGGTAAGTTAGAGCCCTAGCTGAATATAATTAGTAAAAGTCTGGCTATTCCAGATATCAGATATTTCTAAATGAAATGACAAATCCAGGTAAAAAGTGTAGATCCTCTGGTCAAAAGTACACCCCTTTCCCTGTACTCCACACTGTTAAAAATACGGAATAGCCTACTAACAATGGACATCAGAGAGAGAGAGCTTATTAACGTGGAGGGAGACCTCAGATGCATGCTGTCACTGCTGGATTTCTTTGTTTGATGCTGATTTGTGTGTGTGTGTGTGTGTGTGTGTCTGTGTGTGTGCGTGTGTGTGTGTGTGTGTGTATGTGTCTGCTCATGTGTGTGCATGTGTGTGTGTGTGTGTGTGTGTGGGTGTGGGGCTTGGCCCATTCTCTCCACAGGTCGCGGGGTGGCCGAAACCACGCCCACCTTCCTGTCCCCCATGGGGACATCCAGCTCGAAGATGGTGCTGCGTGGAGAACGTCTTCTACTGGAGTGCATTGCTGCTGGAGTGTGAGTCCCTATAACACACACACACACACACACACGCACACGTGGGGAACACCTGCTACTGGTGTGCATCACTGCTGGAGTGTGAGTTCCTGTAACACACTTATACATACACACACAAACACACACACATGGAGAACAACTTCTACTGGAGTGCATTGCTGCTGGAGTGTGAGTCCCTGTAACACACTTATACATACACACACACACACACACACACACACACTAACACACTTATACATACACGCACGCGTACACACACACACGTGGGGAAGAACTGCTACTGGTGTGCATCACTGCTGGAGTGTGAGTCCCTATAACACACTTATATATACACACACACATATGTGGGGAACACCTGCTACTGGTGTGCATTACTGCTGGAGTGTCCCTTTAACACACTTATACGTGCACACAGTGTTTTTTACACAGAGAGTAGTCAATGTGTGGAACAGACTGCTAGGCCAGGTAGTAGAGGCGTGTTGAAGCCCAGACTTGATGCAGTCCTGGGTACTCTCTACTTTATAGGTAAATGGTGTGCTTAGATCAGAAATGGAAAGTAAAGGTTCTGAACATAAAAGTCCTCCCCAGTATTTTGTTCCAATCACCTGGATTAGCTAATTAGGACAATTTTTCAGCCAGGAAGTTGAACTAATTGGTGAAATCAGCTGGCTGAGCTCATAGGTGGAAGAAGCACATGGCAGAACCTTTACTTTCTGACCCCTGGATTGTCCACCTCTGGCCTAGATGTTCTCATCCTTATTTACTTGTACATACTTAAGTTCTTCCTGTCACACACACATAGTCATGTTGAAGTTGTATATGTGGGTTTGCCTGTACGAAAGCAAAAAAAATGGTCCCATGATCTCCTCCTCCCGCCTGTAGACCCACCCCCAGCATCAAATGGTTTAAGAAGGGGGGTGACCTGCCCGGCAAAAAGGTGAAGGTGGAGAATTTCAACAAGACGCTGCACATCGTCAGTGTGTCCGAGGAGGACTCTGGGGAGTACATCTGCATGGCTAACAACAAGATCGGCAGCATCCGCCACTCAATCTCTGTCCAGGTCAAAGGTCAGCTGCTGGCACCCCGGGCGTTACCGCCATCATCAGTCTCACCAGTGTTCCTCATATCTGTGTAATGAGGGGGGGATCCACACCTTAATGTCACGATTCTCTCTCTATTGACTGCCATGTTTATCAATGAGTTTCTCTACACCCACACACACGTTGGTGCCCTCCCTCTGTTTCACAGCGGCCCCTTATTGGCTGGACCGGCCAACTAACGTGGTTCTGGCTCCAGATGAGAACGGTCGGCTCGTGTGCCGGGCCAGCGGGAGTCCGAAGCCCAGCATCCAGTGGCTGATCAATGGTGAACCAATCGAAAGTGAGTCCAAAATGCATTACAGCTCACAGGAGCACTGCCATAATGTGCTCAGTGGGCCCCATGGAGGCTTGGAGTATTACAGTTATTCCCATCCGACTGGATGTCATAGGCCAGTGGTCCCCAAACCTATCCCTGGAGATCTACTGTCCTGTAGGTTTTCATTTCAACGCTAATTTTGCACACTTGATTCTTCTAATTCTCAGCTCAACGAGATCTCTAGCTGTTGCTGCATGCATGTTGAACCTGTATAATCAGTAAGCAACTGGGCTTGTAACCTAAAGGTTGCAGGTTCAATTCTCAGGTAGGACACGTTGTACCCTTGAGCAAAGTACTTAACCTGCATTGCTTCAGTACATATCGAGCTTTGCAAATGGATGCTGTGTAAACACGCAAATGTTGTGTAAGTTGCTCTGGATAAGAGCGTCTGCTAAATGGCTGTAATGTGATAATTATTGATTGACTGATTAATTAATTGTTGATCCCGCTGGTTAACAGTCCTCCTCTCTGTGTCCCGGGTACAGGCGCAGCCCCGAACCCGAGCCGTCAGGTGGTGGGCGACACCCTAATATTCCGCTCGGTGCAGATCGGCAGCAGCGCGGTGTACCAGTGTAACGCCTCCAATGAGCACGGCTACCTGCTGGCCAACGCCTTTGTCAGCATTCTCGGTGAGAACCAATGGGTGAGGGGGGATCTGGTGTTACCGTAGCTAGACTTGACGGTTTTTGGATCGGCTGTGAAGGATTGTGGTCTTCAAGCTGATGTGGGGTTTTCCGGAAACGGACCTTGTTTTTTTGTTGCCAAGTGCTGGGCAGGTGCTGTGAACATTCACTGTAATTAAGCGGCTATCATGTTTGTATTGTGGTTCATTAATGAAGGATATAAACAGCAGGGGGCTGACTGAGTGGAATGAGCTCCTCAGATAGTGAACAAGTGAGCCACTCAGTCTGTCCTGTGTTATAACAGAAGCACTGGTTTAAGGCCCCGTCTACACGTATATGGATATTTCTAAAAACGTAGTATTTTCTCTGCGTTTTGGCCTCCCGTCCACACGAAAACGAGTTTTAGGTCGCTGGAAACGGAGCTTTTGGAAAACACCTTCCAGGGTGGAGATTTTTTTAAACTCCGTTCTACGTGTATTCGTGTGTACGGTTGAAACGGAGTTTTTGGAAAACGCTGACATCATGCCCTCAATTTGCGCGTGGAAAATGTTGTCAATTTTCCAAGAGACACAGACCATTAGAATAGTTATTTTCTTATTTTAGTGAACTCATTATTTTTTTACTGACTATATTTTCTCATTGATACCATCTTTTATCAACGTATCACACAAAAAAAAAAACACACACACACACACACACAAAAACTTGTTTTAGAAAATCTTGCACAGAATTACGTTATAGACTTGTTGCTTGTCATTTTGTTTTATGTCTCCCGATACACGACTACTTTACAACCAAAGCCTACATGGGCTCTTGACTTGTACTCAAAAAATTGTATTTACGGTGAAATTAATGCAAAGAATTTAGTTTTTTGCGTTGTCGTGTGGACGGAGAGATTTTCTAAAATGGTGTGGTGTGGACGGGAATTTTTTTTTAAACGGAGGGGAAAAAAATGCGTTTTTAGAAATATCCGTGTACGTGTGGACGAGGCCTAAGTGAACAAGTGAGCCACTCAGTCTGTCCTGTGTTATAACAGAAGCACTGGTTTAAGTGAACAAGTGAGCCACTCAGTCTGTCCTGTGTTATAACAGAAGCACTGTTTTAAGTGAACATGCTCAGTCACTCATTCCGTGCCATGTGTTATAAGAGAAGCATTGGTTTAATGAAAAATTATTAATTATTAATTAAACTTTGGTAGAACTTTGAGTTGTGTAGTTACCTGGCCATGATATGAGTCAAAATGGTGGCAAAATATGTTCATCATATGTTGTTCTGTGCTCCCCTGGGGTGATAATCATGAATAGGGTATTTCTAACTCTCCATTCACTTCTATAGCACAGTTAAAACGGTCTCAAAATGACACTTGTAGCACGAATATGAAGGCGAACGAAGTTGATTCTGTCAATACAAACAATAACCAGTCCTCTTACCAATTTTTTAGATAAAATTAAATGGCCCTTTCCTGGCTTTTTTGTATTTTATTTGGAACATAGATCCGGTAGGTACTATGTTCTTGCGCCAGAAGCAGCGCTATGCGCCGATGTGTCAGAAACCACTCATTAGTCCAAATTTCCACGGAAGCAAACGTTCCTGGTAGTAAACAAACTGACCCGCCGACATTTTGCTAGTCTTTTCTGGAAGCTTGCTACCACTGAGGGAATTAAGAAAATAGTACTTTAATAAATAATTTTAATTACACAAAAAAAAATTGGTAAGAGGGCTGGTTATTGTTTGTATTGACAGGATCCGCTTTGTTCACATTCATATACGTGCTAGAAATGTCATTTTGAGACCGTTTCAGCTGTGCTATAGAAGTGAATGGAGAGCAACAAATACCCAATTCTGGATTATCACCCCAGGGGAGCACAGAGCAAATAATGAACATATTTTGCCACCATTTGGACTCGTATCATGGCCAGGTAATTACACAACCCAAAGTTCTACCAAAGTTCAATTTTGCTTTAAGTGAACCACTCATTCAGTGTGTCCTGTGTTATAACAGATGCATTGGTTTAAGTGAACATGCTCAGCCACTCAAGTTTGTCCTGTGTTATAACAGACATGGCACCACGTATGCTAGGACCAAAGAACCAGCTGATCAAGGTGATCGAGAACAACCACACCTTCCTGGACTGCCCCTTCTTTGGCTCCCCACTACCTGAGCTCCGCTGGTGAGCAAACAGGGATATGGGTGTGGCTTGGGACCATAACTTTAACTTCACCCTTAACCATGCCCCGTTCAGTTTCCAAGTGATTTTGTGACTATGCCTCCTCAGTTTGTAAAGTAAACCTTTCGTGCATGTGTTTGTATGGTATGTGTATGTTATGTGTATGTGCACTTATGTGTTTGTATGGTGTTTGTGTACGTGTGTGTGTGTGTGTGTGTGTGTGTGTGTGTGTGTGTGTGTGTGTGTGTGTATGTGTGTGTGTGTGTGTGTGTGTGTGTGTGTGTGTGTGTGTGTGTGTGTGTGTGTATGTGTGTGTGTGTGTGTGTGTGTGTGTGTGTGTGTGTGTGTGTGTGTGTGTGTGTGTGTGTGTGTATGTGTGTGCATGCCCTTCCATGTCTGTGTGTGTGTGTCTGCATCTGTGTGCAGGTTTAAGAACGGGCAGGGCAGTGGCTTGGATGGTGGGCACTACAGAGTGTATGTCAACGGCACCCTGGAGATAAGGCGAGTCCGGCCAGAGGACCAGGGCACCTACACCTGCGTGGCCAGCAACATCTTGGGCAAGGTGGAGAACCAGGTGCGCCTGGAGGTCAAAGGTTAGTGCCACAGACCAGGGACGTTACTGCATTGACTAATCTAAAAAAAAATGAGTTTCCTTCCGTTTAAACTGTTTCAGGTTTTTTTTTGCACCAATGCAGTTCACTCCACAAATGCATTTTTGTACACTTTGTCATACAATTTGTAGTTACCAGTTTCATAAATGTATTGCTAGAGCTATAATTTCATGTTAATTTCCCTTATTGTCGCTGTCTCTTTTTCTGCCGGTCCATTTCAGAGCCTACTCGGATCGTCCGAGCTCCTGAGCACCTGAAAGCCAACCGTGGGAGCGCGGCACGCTTCGACTGCCGGGTGAAAAAGGACCCGACCCTCCCCATCACGGTGACCTGGCTGAAGGACGACAAGCCGCTCACCTTGGGCTGGAGGTGAGTAAACAAGACCCCCCTCCACTAACACACACACACACACACACACACACACACACTCAGGACAAACACCCAAGTGCATTTCTCTCAACATTCCTAGAGGCTGTCAGCTTTCTGCTTCTGCTTTATCTAACATTACATACTGAAGTGTTTTGTTTGTATGTGTGTGTGTTTATCCTCACATAATCTATTGCTTTGGGTGCATCCTGTGTGTATTTAAAGTTGTGAGGTTTGTACAGTACATGCCAATTGTAAGTCAGCTTTCATTAGTCTACGACGAAACTATATCTCGAAATAACAAATCACGAAATCATGATAGTCGAATGAGCTTATTACAATTAAATGGCAAATGAAAGCATTTTAAACAACTTTGTGCCCTCTTTTTCTGAGCTCTTCCCTTCTCCCCCTGCCCATCCAGACTAAAGACAGACATGGACTCCCTGACCATCAATAACATCCATGAGGGAGATGAGGGGACGTACACCTGCACTGTGAGGACCGAACTGGACCAGGACGCTGCCTCTGCCCGTCTCACTGTTCTGGGTGTGGATACGCACGCGCACACTCACTCACACTCACACACTCGCATGCACTCACACAGACTCACTAACTCACTCAAACACACACACGCATACATACACTCATGCGCTCACTCACTCACGTACACACACACTCAATCACTCACTCAGTCACGTACACACAAAAACAAGCACACACACACACGCACACACACACAAACATACACAAAAAATCATATTCCAGTAAGGACAATTCACACTGAGAGGATACACACTTGTACACATATTCGGTATGTATGCAAATGACATGCATGCACAAATGTATAGACAAGACACAGTGCATGCCCACATTCACACACTCAAATGCATAAATGCATACTGTATGTAAATACAGACACAGACACCCATATGCAATTTAAACAGCCTTGCATACCACACATTTACCATTGACACTGCCACAGAACTGACTGACTACTTTCAATAAGTTTTTTTTTTTATCCTTGTTCAACCTGTTGTTCCTTTAACATATTTGTGTCTGGTTCCATGTTGTACTTATTAACATTGTATGAAAGTAATACAGTACCCTTTGTTTGTTTTTACCACAACCGTGTTGTGTTGTATCACGTTTATCTTTGTAGTTTTTCCCCCCACGATGACCACTTCTACTAATAAGGATAGTGAGTTTTTTTGCTACAGGAAATTATCTTTAGCCTGTACTAGGACCTGTATGTGAGGCATAAGTGTTGTCTAACTAATATGGTTTGACTATGCGACACTAATGAGCACACTAACCTCTGACCTTTAACCTTTACCTGACAGAGGAAGACATCCTGTCTGCCTCAAACCGTAGTGCCTTACACGCAGGTAACATTCATGAGATTTTTTTTTATGACTGTGCTGCAAATTTCTTGTTGATAAAAATAGTATTTCCTGCTTTCTATGGGATATTCCACTGAAGGGCATCAGAACAAAGCAAACTTGATCCAGCACAGCTGTACGTGAAACCACAGGATAGGTGCAGAGCACGGTACAGCTGCAGCTTTATGGTATACAGTATGTATGTCTCCCATTAACATGACGGGACGCTGACGCGGAAGGAATCTGCTGATGGGGAGGGACACCCTCATATTACATAGTATGCCATGTCCTCAGTGTAATCTACCATCTAAAAATCAGGATTCCCTCCAGCTCAGTGTTCCTATCGGGGTTTGTTTGATATTAGCATGTTAGCTTTGTATTATACTGTCCTTTCCTCCAAGGGTAATCCCAGTATAAATGCGTGTAAATACAGGGGTTTTCAAACCCGATCCTCAGGACCCAACTCTGTATGCTGGTTTTAATTCCTACCATAGTTACAACCTCTGAATAGTAATGAAGAATACATATTCCATGTTCACATCTCAGGACCTTTTAATCATTCTGAACAACTTTATGATTTCATTTTTCTGTATTGTGCTGTATCGCAAATTACTTAGAAAGAGGTTACATTTTTTAATTGATTCAATTATAGACTCAGGAATTAAATCAGTGGGGTCCTAATAGCTGAACGTATGGTCACCTGATCACTGAAACTAAACTTGTGAAGAGTGAGTTCAATGACAGAGCACGTGGCAATGAGCCAGATCTGCATTATATTGGAGTAAGTACAAAATTATGTTGCAAATTAAATGCATTTTCAACAACCTTGTGACAAAAACCAGCATGCACAGTCCTAAGGACCAAGTTTGAAAGCCACTGTGCTAATAGACAATTAATCTTACAGTTATGCTGTTAGGATTTGATCATTTATTTTTTGATTAAAACATATTTTAGAATAGGAATGTAATGTAATAGCCTCTTATTCCAGCACTACCACTGAGGGAATGAAGAAGGGATAAACACACATTAAGCATCATATAATGCTGTAAATATTTGCACACAACTGTCACATAAAAAACTTGAGTGTAACTGCTGTAAGAGAGCAGCTTTTATTAAATTGATTGATTTTAGAGGATGAATATGAAACTTGTTTGTAACGGGTTAAGGGCAGTGGGTGGGGAGTGGGGGGGGGGGGCAATTAATTTGGACTGCACTGAATGTGCTGAGTTTGGTGTTGATCTCCGGCCTGACCCCGCAGACCGTCCGGAGCCCCCAATGGACCTGGAGTTATCTGACCCTTCGGAGAGAAGCGTCAGACTCACCTGGATACCTGGAGATGATAACCACAGCCCCATCACACGTAAATAACTAAATAGCCCTGCTCTCCTCTGTCATTCAGCATTCTACTTATTTAGGTACTTGGTGGACCCATGGTGCTTATGTGTTTATGTATTATCCAGTTGTACAGTTAAATAGTTTCTGATTATTTATTTATTTTAGCAAAATACAGTACATATCAACATGTGTATTGCACATACACTACTTGCATTGTTTGCTGGCTTATTTATTGCCTAAGGGCCCTACCTGAGCACCAAGCCTGTGGCCTGAGGTAACAATCTTCAGGTCTCTACTGCTGTCCCATGACTGTTTCACAGCTGCTTGGCTGTCTGCGCTATAGCCTGTCACTGCCGGTCTATGTCCTGTGTGCCTTTAAGCACAGCTACCAGGAGAGTGATAGACCAGAGTCTTCCCCAGACAATCAAGGCTAATTTGCTTTGCCTGTGAGCGGTGCGGGCCAATCATCTTCTCAGAGAGATACATTCCCTCCTATCATTCCCTGGCTAATGAACATGTTAATGGGAACCAGGGCAAAAGGCTCTTCCCTGTTAAAAAAAAAAATACCAGTCCTTTGCCTTTGGGTCATTGTTTAGAATGTTATGTTTAAGTTGAAATTGTGAGGTTGTTTGAGGTGCTGTTAAATGTGATGATGTGACTGATGATGGCTCCTGAAGGCTCACGCTGTCTCCTATCTTTACCTCCTAAGAGTTCCTGGTCCAGTATGAGGAAGACCGTTGGGAACCAGGGAAGTGGCAGGACCTGGGCGCTTACCCTGGTCACCTCAACTCCGTCATCCTGAGACTCTCGCCCTTTGTCAACTACCAGTTCCGAGTGATTGCTGTCAACACTGTTGGCCCCAGCCGGCCCAGTCGCCCATCTCCGCATTACAGGACCAGCGGAGCCGGTGAGTCATTGAACAGGAAGAGAGGCTCATGAGAGATGTAGTTCCTTTCCTGTGAGAACTTGTAGTGAAGTTAAGCTGCTACAGTGGTGCTACATTACAGATAAATTTGTATGTAAGTTGTCATAATTTACCTTGATATGTGTCAGTCTCTTCAGCGGTTATCTGGTGGCGATTCCTAGGCAATGAGGCATCGTTGCTTCTAGCCTTGTGTTTCGCACAACATGGGCAGTGCATTAAAGGGGTAATAAACACCGGCTTCTGTTCTATCTCCGCCCACTTCACAGTTTCAAAAGACGCAAATTGGGCTTGAGGGGACGGGAGGGGGAGGAGGGAGGAGTTACTGTTGGGGGGAGGGGCGATAGATCCATTCAGTAACGCGTCATGAAAACGGTTCAAACGGAAACCTGTTTGAAATTAAAGGGTTAACATTAATTTGCACAGTTTGAATACCCATCATTTAAGATGAGGGAGAGAGGGGTTGTTGACTTCATTGTGTATAAAAAAGGTTTTTACCTTTTTTTCATGTCATGAATTGGGGCGTAAATGCAGTGGCACAGCTTAATTACATTTGAGTTTTTTTAAACAATAGGATATATGTGATTTATGAAATTGAGACAAGATACTCTGCTTTATAACTCAAAATATTTGATTTAGTATTTATTACCCCTTTAACTGTTGTATTGGTTAACCATTGCCCATGACAACGCACCGTGTGTGTGTGTGTGTGTGTGTGTGTGTGTGTGTGTGTGTGTTTCAGCTCCTGATGCCATCCCTGGGGGCATACAAGGAATCGGCAGCAAGAAGGACAACATGGAGATCACCTGGGAGGTAAGATCGGGTTCATTAAATCGTGAGCAATTAGACCCCAGCTGTCAATACAGTACTAGCAATTACCTCAGTTTATCACGCTCCCGGCCTTTATAGAAATCAGTCAATCAAAACTGTGGCATATTCATTTTTTTCATTCAGTAGGGTTTTCACCTTTTTAAAATAGCTTTGAATTTATTAATTTTGTACAAGAATTTGGACATTGGAGACCATTGACCTGGAGAACCTTGTGGATCTGTCTTGCAAACTGTATATTAATTATTTGATTAAATTCCCTGAGTAATAATAAAACTGGAAATGGGTACCCACCCCAGGACCCACATTGTGTGACGTATTGTGTGTGTGTGTGTGTGTGTGCGCACATGTGTTATCAGCCACTGCAGGTCACAGAGCGAAACGGGCCAAACCTGCGCTACACGGTTTGGTGGCGACGCCAGGACACGTCCGACAAGTGGAAGAGCATCACCACCAAAGGGCTGAAGCACGTCATCCATGACACCGAAACCTACAAGCCCTACGAGATCAAGGTGCAGGCCGTGAACGACTTTGGGCAGGGCCCAGAGTCCCACCTGGTCATAGGCTACTCTGGGGAGGACAGTGAGTACTACTTGCCCCCTGTTCTACTTCCCCATGTTCTACTGCCCTCGGTTGTACTTCTCCTCTTCTACTGGCCCCTGTTCTACTACTTCCTGTTCTACTGGATCTGTTCTACTGCCTCATGTTCTACTGGCCCTATTCGACTGCCTTCTGTTCTATTGGCCCCTGTTCTACTGTCCCCTGTTCTCACAAAGCAACACGTGCCCTGACATCATCAGTCCTGGATTCTGTTTGTCAAATAAATCACTATGATAAATCACCCTGGTAACAACCAACTGGGACACACCTAATATTCTTGATTTTGTAGTAACAGCCCCCCCCTCCCCTCCATCCCCTCCTTCCCTTCCCGGTATCACCAGTCCCCACGGAGGCCCCCACCAACTTGCGGTTCTCCAAGAACGAGAGCACCACGGTGAACGTGCACTGGAACCCCGTGGATCCTGGCTCTGTCCGGGGGGAATTCAAGGAGTACAGGGTGAGACAACCTGGCAACCGGGCAACTCCCTGCTGCCTTCTCCCGTCATATGTCCTGCTTTTGTCAAGCTTGTTCTGGCAAATAACCCACACTGCAAAACCCAAAAAATAAGTATGTTAGTCTTGTATTTAGACTTAAAAATGTATTTATATTACTTCTTTGCGAAATAAGACTAGAGACAGCTTTACAATTGCTCATATCAAGCAAAAACTTAAAATAGACAAGAGCGGACCTGTGCAGAGGTGCAGCTGGAGCTTAGCACATCAAGCATTTGTCCTCTTCGTTCTGCAGGTGTACTACTGGAGGGAGAGCAGTCTAGTGAAGGGCCTGACCGTAAACAAGGAGAAGAAGACCAAGGACTTCTACAGCACGAGCCCAGAGCCCACCGGCGTTCTGACGGGCCTCGTGCCCTACAGCAACTACAAGATGTACATGGTGGTGGCCAACAACCGCTACGAGGGTCCGCACAGCAACACACTCGAGTTCCGGACCAAGGAGGGAGGTGCGTGATTGCATACCTGCTTTCTGCAGCATTCACTCGCGGAAGGCGTTTTTTTTCTCTACAACATCCGCCAAAATCTGTCCTGTCCTTACAACGTGAGCCTGTGCTGCCCAGCTGGCGGTACAGGCCCTTGTACATATGTGTGTGCTGTGTCTCTGCTCCAACAGTGCCAGCCGCTCCAAAGTTCTTCAGGATTGTTCAGCGATACTCGGACACCGTCCACTTGAAGTGGGACAAGCCGTTGGAGCCCAACGGCATTCTTATCGGATACACGCTCAAATACCAGACAGGTACCCGTCCTCAGCTATTGAATTTTAAATCATTACCTGGGCAGGGGTTAGCTAACCAGGATTCTGGTTAAATTAGGCCAAACAAAAACTCTTATTTGAGGCATAAAAGTAATATGGACATTGAGGACAGCGGATTTGCAGTGCTTTGTTTTTCAGAGGGGCTGATGGGATATAAGTCCATTGCTACTGAAATTGTACTCCACAACCTCTAACAGGACTTCATCTCTCATCATTATCACTGTAAAGCACGCTGGACCCTAACCACTGCTGCTTTCTCTTCAGTCAACGGGACACAAGTGGGGCGCATGCACGTGGAGAACTTCTTCACCAACGTGACGGAGTACACCCTTCGCCTGCCGGACCGCTTCACCCGCTACAAGTTCTACCTGGCAGCCCGTACACAGGTGGGCGCCGGGGAAACGTATGCAGAGGAGTCGCCGCATTTTTCCAATGAAGGTGAGGCCGTGACAAGCACTCTCCAAAAACTAACCCCCCCCCCCCCCCCACCCCCCTCACACACACACACACCTCCCATCTGCATAATAAGAGAAGAGGGCTAGGCCAGTGGGATATCCTACTGTAGATCAGAAATCTGGAATAAATTATATCTTAAAAGTCACTTCCTTTGATCAATAAAGCCAAAAGACTGATTCTGAATCTGATTCTGATCAAGGTTAAAGTGAACAATTATAGGTTTCATCAAAAATAAATAAGCTGCTTCGAATCAAATGCAGAAACTCAGAATATCCTGCGTTTTATTAATAATGCATGATGATATGCTGTAATTCCCTGTGTTATGCTACCAATTAAACATAGGGCTAACATTGGCGGTAAGCGTGGGTGGCAATGAAACCCGGGAGGAGAAAAGGTATAAATAATGGTGCACAACTTAATAAAAATAAGTTTATTTAATGAAACTGTGGTAAATTATATGTTAATGAAACATGACTGTGCTGTCAGTCTTGCCAACATTATTTTTTTTCCGACTGACACGCCTGTGTGGCCTTACTGAACCGTGAATGGAACTTTATTGGGAATTTATTTTGTGAATGTTAGAGAACCACGTAAAAAACGTCCTTGTCTAAAGCACTATTCTTTGGGTGATACCACTCAAGATCAAAGTTAAGCCACTTATCTCTCACACAGAATCTTTTGTTGACTAGTTTTGGTGTCAGATGCTACAATGCATAATTATTTATCTTCTGCCAGTGTTAGGCAGGTGTGTTTGCAAGTTGCAGATTAATGAATTCATTTATTTCACTGCTGGTGGGAGAGCGAAGTGTAAGTAATGCAGTTGTATACATTTGATGAGCTCCGAGGGCTGTAAGAAGACAGATGGTTGGTGCCATAGTGCTATAGTACTACAGTGCTTTCCTATGGGAGGATGTGTGTACATGAGGAATTGCTGGCAGTCAGCAATGGGGCCGTTCTAAAGGGAGGTGGTACAGCGTGGGAGCGGTATATCAGAATATATAATAATATATTAGAATACTGACTGAAGACAGAAAGGAGTTATTTGATTGGAGGAAATACAATTTCTCAAATTGCAGTTAGCCAGCTTTGCTGTACCATCACATTTAAAGGTGAGTATCTGGTTAGTGCGCAAATAGTTTTTTTAGTTTTTTCAAATCATTGTCTCGAGGATGTTTATCTCGGTATCGAAATTGCTGCTCTATGTAATGTCTTTCTGAATGTTCATTTTAAACATTGGCTATAATTAAACAATTACATTATATTGAATGTTATAATATAGAATAATGCTTGATTGGAAATTTTAGAAATTGAAAGTAAGGCAGATTCAAGCCTTGAGATACAAGCCAAGCCAGGGTACAGTAAATAAGCTTGAGATGTTAGCATGAAGCATCCCAATGTTAGACCCATCTGACCCACATGGCTCTTGAGACAGTGTGTCTTCTGGGAAATGTTACAGTTGCTTGGCTGTTTATACTCTGAAGTCTCAAAACAAGGCAAAATATGAATAAATTTTTTGATGGAAGGAAAAGCTCTGCAATTATGCTGATGCCATGACAACAGCTTGGGCTCATGGTGAGAGAAATCTGAGTTCTGTTGGAGACGTGGAGATGTGTGCTTGGGGGAGAACATTGCCTGGGATGGCTGTTTGAGATGTAGAGTTTGACTCGGGGAGTTTGATTGACGGATCGATGAAAGCTTCATTGTTTCCCCTCTGTCACGTCCGTGTAAACAGAGGCACCTCTGTGACGGCCGGGCCGGGCCGGGCGTGCTGAAAGAGGCTTTCAAGAGAGGGTGACTTTATCTGTGGGCAAGCGCTGTCCTCAGCCCCCCGGAACGGACAGAGTCGACACACTGCTTGGACTGTTACCCCTGAGGAGAAACCGTAGCCCTGAACAAAACAAATAGCCAGATAGAATAATACTGGAGAGCTTTCAGCCTGTCCATTGTCTGCCTTGTCCTTTTCTGAATATGAGAAGGTTCTCTCTGTTCCTCTCTTTCTGTCCCCTGTGGTTATCCTCATCCTGTTTTTAACCCTCTCTCTCTCGCTCTCTCTCTCTTTCTCTCAGTCCCTCTGTCTCTCGTTTTTTCTCAACTTACTCTTTCCTGTTTCCCCCTCCTTTCCCTCCCTGGTGCTGACGGAAGATTTTGCCAGCACAGGTACTGTCCCCACAGGAGTAGGTAACGGGAAACAGACAGGCTGTCCGTTTGTCTGTCTGTCTGTCCGTCCGTCCGTCCGTCATCCCTCGGCAGTGCAGCTGGGTGCCTGGGTGACATTCACCTTGTCCAGAGGCCTTGTATTAAGCCTCATATTATCATCACTCCCCATTGAGTACCAATAGCAAACAATCTCAGCCCAGTCCTATAGAGCCCCCTTTAGGGGCTGCAGGAAAAGTGACATACACCTGGGTACCCCAGAACCAGGTTTGCGTATCGGTGTTGTAGAGGAATAACATTACAGTGAGAACTGGGTTGTGTAAGCGTTTCATAGAGGAAAACCTCATTTTTCTACTTGACACACTAGTACTGTTCGTTGCTTTAGAAGGTATTATTTGGTAAATCCTGTGAACAAGCTCACATATGCATTTTGTTTTATATTATATGCTATATCTTCACATTCAGCAAACTGACTTAGTAATGTATTTCTGTGACATTTTAACTGTCCGTCACTTGACGTTCTGACGTGCACTTTATTGAATATTCATAACAAAACACACTCATCTTGAATTTGCAGGCAGGCTATTCTGTCTTAAGTGGTCACTGTTAGGCACTGCTGCACACTTATGTTCAGTAAATAGAACACAAAAACATGTTGGAACTCTGCTTTTTAAAACTGATGACCCTTAACTTTTTCACCTGTAGCGACTTCATTAGATTAGGGGCCAACATTTATAAGCAAGTAAGCCCCTCTGTAATTAACAGCATCATTTCGCACCTACAGTTAGGAAATATCTGTGAAGGCACACTTTCAAACCACTTATTTAAAATTCCTCCTGAACAGGAGGAAAGCAAGTGCTGAATAGGTAACGCAATACTAAATGAATGGGCTGAAATTATTTTAAGTATTAAATTTGTTGCAGTTTGATGGGGGGGGGGGGGGATTGGGGCTAGCTGAAATAAGCCCAGGTTCAATGCAGGACCCAGCTGCAATGTCTGTTTGGCAGATCCTATTGAATCTGTCCCTCTGTCTGTCTGTGTCTCCATGTGCCCTCACGGGTGGAGTAAACCCCTCCAGTTCTGTCACAGAAGTTTTTTTTCAGCATAGTCACAGTAAAAGGTTTAGTACACTAAACAATGAACTGACTGTGTTAACTGCCTGTTGGTTTTGTGATAGAACATGAGAGGAATCATGCTGACTCTTGTTTGTTTTTTTTAATTATAACAATCAACTCCACTCAAATAACCTGGAGAATAACTTTTGAATATTATTTTTCTGCAAAAAATATCTCTAAACACAGGCTAGCGTGGAAGTTGTAGGCTGATAGCTTCGTAATGAAGCCACTTTGCACAGAGCTGCACAGATATCCAGGAAGTGACAAGCATGCGCCTGCATTGAGCTGTGCCTGGGAATTAGCACTGTGTGCTACGGTATCTCCAGTGTTATTGACTTGGTTCAGTAGCAGGAACCAGTCGGTGGGGGTCAGAGACGTCGGGTCCAGCCGTCGCTGTTCTCTGATCCCTCCGTTGGGCCTGTCCTGTGCTGGTATACACCCTCCTCTGTCCCTCGTACCTCCAACCCCTGACGGCACTTTTTTCGGCCTCCTCCGTTCCTCTCTCTCTCCCTGTTGCCTGACCCTGCTTTGAACTTTGGAAGCATGCCCCTCCACTTCACTGGTACGCCGCACTCTCCTTCTCACCTACAGCAGAGGAAAACATAAACGCGCGCTCCATCGTCCGGGAGATTCAGGCCTGGACATCCCCAGTTTTGCTGTGGGGATAGTTATCATCAGAAATAATGCAGTGTGTGTGTGTGTGTGTGTGCGTGTGTGTGTGCGCATTTCCCCCTGCCAAAATCCAGCAATGGGTATTTACCAATGTAGTGCCAAGGGTTCTAATTATGACCACATATTATGTTATAGCGTGTGAATACTGTTTCTGGTCAATCTGTTGTTTGGGTGAAATTATCTTGTGCGGGTCTCCAGGTCAAAGAGGCTGTGACCATGCAGGGCACAGTCGGGGACTGTAATTGTAGTCAGTTTTCTAGAGCGCTTTTCTCTGGAGAGTAGTGGGCCCTGAGAGGCTAACTTGTTATTTCTGGTGGTCTGAGACTGTGGTAACCTGGCGCTGGTCCTTCATCGCATGCCGAACGCATTCATTCTGGGCTCCGCAGAGGAATGACGCCATGAGAAATCGTGCTGTTGGTCAGAACAGGTGATTTCACGCATTCCTTGGTTCCGCCATCCCGTCCCGTGTTTGAAATTCAGATACATTGCACTGCACGTCGGCTCCGCCATCAAACCCGCTTTCACAACCCCCCCCCCCCCCCCCCCTTGCTCTTCCTGTACCTCTGAGAACACCTCTGGTTACATGGCTTGTGTTGCCCTGCTGGGTTCTCTTTGAATGGGCACCACAAGCCACTTTTTGTCCTGCTGTGTCACATGACCTTACATGACCACTGTATGACGCTTGAGCTTGAGTCTTGGGCAAACAATGGGCATTGGTAAAAGTCTGATATGAGAAGAGCTTTGAGCTGTCGCTGGCACCTGACTAGCCTCGCACCTCCTGTCCTCTTGCGTTGCCGCGGCGACTGGCGCATCGTGTGAATGCACGGTTTGCCTGCGCTTACCTGGCCCATGGCTTTCCTCTCTCTCTCACCTCTTGCTGTCTACACATGGCTGGGCAAATGGCAGCCTGCACAGTGTGTGTGTGTGTGTGTGTGTGGTGGGGGGTGGGGGGGGGCTCATCTTGAATATTTGGGGTGACAGGAGTTTCTAATGCTGCGTCACTCAGATGAAGCAAAGGTGGGATCTGTAAATGTGTTCAATACATTGTCTTGAGACTCTATGAATCCTGCATTCCCAGAGTCAACAAAACTACAAATCCCACAGCTCCTGCTGCATGCAAACAGCTAATTTTTTTATGGTTCCTTATTTGACTTGTACTGTACATGTGGTGAAACAGTGGAAGTGTATCGATCTGTGGATTTCCCAGAACTACCTGTCCATTAGTAGTGCAGTGTTTAAACGGGCTCGGCCTGTTTGTGTTTTTTTCCGGTTCTTGTAATAGCACATTTTCCCCACTGGGGGGCAGTGGCAGGCTGGATTGATTTGACTGTAACATTGGAACTGGAACATTCACCTGTTACTGTAGCTTGAAAGAACAATTACAGCTCCCATAAAGAGCAAGTTTTAAAAAATGTATTTTTAAATGAAAAATCTTGGTACAAAATAAGTAAAGAAAATAGACATTTTAACTATTTTCTTTTTTTAATGAACTACACTCGTGTGACCTGCACTGCATGTGCAGTAGTTTGGGGAATTCCATTTTGTTGTTGAATTGCTGCCGTTGTCAGTATTTATTTTGGTGTTGTGGTTGTGTACTCGTTTTCTTGTTAACCTTTGTTCTCTACCCTACCCTGTAGATTTGCCCACAGATGTTTGGGTGTCCCCAAGTGTTCCCACAACCCCCTCTACCACTACCCCCACCACCACCACTACTACTACTACGACAACCACGACAACCCCCAGCCCTACCAGTGCTACCACAACCAAGCTTGCGGATGTACTGGGTACATCTCCTCTGTCGTTCAGCATAGCCTGGTGTTATGTGTACCAACCGTATCGCTCTACATAACCACGCACACACACACACACACACACTGACATAGGCTACAACACCTACCACAGCAGTTGTGGTTACTGCTAAAAACATTGACAGTCAAACGGGGATTAGATATGGAAAGAATATAGAAGTATGACATGCACAGTGATGCCTAGGTGCTGATATAGTACCTCTAGATCAGGGGCTCCCCCAAAGATCTTGTACATAACCCAGTTTGGCCCCCTGTCTGGACTGTGAAGTAGGAAATCACAGTTATTCATTTTATTGATGAAAAATGAAAAATATATTGAGGCTTTAAAATTCAATGAATAAGCTTTATCATCAGGATTCTGTGGACACAGGGTGCATACATAATATGAAGACAACACAAAGAGTTAAGTTTTTGGGGAAATGTACTTTTACGACCACACACAATTACAACAGGAAAACGGTCCCTTATACGTTTGCAATGCAATCAGGAGCATCTCAAGCCATGTCAAGTTAAGTTTCAGATTTAACTTGATATCTTGTGCGTATGGTATCTTGTAGAAGCCAACATCTTCTTGCCAAGATGGCTTTGGTTTGCAGCTCTGACCAAAAGAAATATACCATTTAATGAAAAAAGTTTAAAGGGATAGTTTGGAATTTTGGACATAATGTCTCAATTACGACTTACCCACGATGTAGTTGATTGATGGAAACCATTTTCAGATAATTCCATGCTGTCCCTTCTTTTGGACATACACACATTGCTAATGCTTGCGCAACTCTAAGGTATCGAGTAGCATCCACTACCAAATGCACTTAAACACTCCACATTGCACCCAAAGCAAATAAAATACGACGACAGTCTATCGGGGTTTTTTTCAGTGATTATACCATCATTTTTCAAGTGGAACTATCGTTGAATCCTTTACTTTGTGCTCACCTAAATTCTCAGTGGAAGTACGGCGGCGGAGCTAGCTGTAGATTAGCCAGGGTATCTGCCTGTAGGCTATCTGCTGTACTCCACAGTTGCCGACACAATCCGTTTTGCCGTAAAGTTACATATTTGGTAGACAACAAGTCAGCTAAACACAAACATGCTACAGAATAACACAGCATATACAAGCAAGCACACTGGCTACCAATTTGCAGGAAAAGTTTGACCACTTCCATGACTTCCCAATCGTGGCAACTAGCTAGCTAAATTGAATAGCTAGATCACGCTTGCAATCATTTATTAGTTACCTGCTCGTCAGTTGTTTTCGGTGCATGAAGAAAAACAGGTGATGGCACAGCAGTCTCCTTCAGTAGAGGGTGTCCCGACCGTCCTTTTTTAATTTTCACATAGTCATCCTCCGTGAAATGGACACTACACACTTTTAACTTTTTTAGAGTCTCAATTGGTGACATCCATGCGAGCAGCAAGAAGCCACAGCTGTTTTCTTTGTTGATCTTCCACTGGAAATCGGAGAAAACTTTGTGGTGCCTATTTTTTTTTTGCATGATTTGAACAACCTTGAAATACACACCGAAATACCATCTTACCTGAACGTTAGCTAACAATACTACGAGTCTGATTCTTTCACACGCGCGATATTGTTTTTGGCCGGCACGACATACGACGGCAGAACTATAGGGTACTTTACGTTACCTACTAAACTAACGCCGTACTTCCACGGAGAATTTAGGTGAGCACAAAGTAAAGGATTCAATGATAGTTTGACTTGAAAAATGATGGTATAATCACTGAAAATAACCAAGATAGACTGTCGTCGTATTTTATTTGCTTTGGGTGCACTGTGGAGTGTTTAAGTGCGTTTGGTAGTGGATGCTACTCGATACCTTAGAGTTGCGCTAGCATTAGCAATGTGTGTATGTCCAAAAGAAGGGACAGCATGGAATTATCTGAAAATGGTTTCCATCAATCAACTACAACATGGGTAAGTCGTAATTGAGACATTATGTCAAAAATTCAAAATTTATGGTCCAACTATCCCTTTAAGCTATATTTTCTAAGAGTGGTAAATGTGTTATATAGCCTACCATCCTATACGGTTTGCATCCTATGCGGTTTATATAAATTAACTTTCCCTTCGGTCTATTTGCTAACCCCTGCTCTAAATAGGGGTGGGGGGGGGGGGGGGTGAAGGTGATCCCTCGCTGCCTCTCCGAACACATTTGGGGGAGACTGTGAGGATGTGCTTGTCCTTGATTTCCGAGTTTCCTCATACGCACCAGACGAAGAGGGCACTTAGCATAATTTGACTGTAGCCCTAGCTTTTCATCTCCATTCCCATGCCCTGTGGGTCACATAAGAGATACTTGTTTTAATTTGTTCCCAGCCTCTCCCCCATTTAAGAAGTGTACGGCTTGCTCTTTCAAAATTCTAAATGGACACAAGGCTTCGCCCAATTTTTATATTATTAGAGCCGAAGGGATGCCTGAAGCACTGTTTGCCTGATTACTGCCCACCACTGGGAGAATAACAAAGACCAAAAACCGTGTTACAAAATGCATAGACGCATATTACACACTCTTTGACAGCATGGCCTTTCCATGAACTTTGACCTTATATTTATATTATACTGCATTAATGAAGTGTGTGTGTGTGTATATATGGGCCATTCTACAAAAGTCATGCAAATTGCTGTCCCTCTTTGATAAAAGTAAGAAATTGACCAATAAAATCTTTCAATGCTATATAATTCATTAGATCATGTTATGTTTTAATATAATCCAAGATATAAATTCCAGTAATAATAGTTACATTTATCCAAAATCAACACTTATACTCTTGGGAGTATAAATTCCTATTGGGAGATGGCTGTCCCCACTATCAACCCTTAAACTGGTGCATTAAAAAATAATACCCAAAATATTTTTGCCAATTATTTGACTTGTCTCATTCAATAAAGCATGTGAATTTTTATCAAATATAAGTTAAAACAATGCAATCTATTTTGTAATAAATTTTATAATTAAAAAAACCTATCGAAAAAATGCTGTCCCCAATTTTTACGTCACAACCGAAACGTACACTGTTTGTCTGTGCAGTGAACCTGCTTTTAGCCACACACCCCTTTTTTAACCAGGAAATTAGACAGCCTTCATATGAATCAAGGCCACATGGTGAGTAGTTAGGTTTTAGCCTTTTGATATAATTGTCCTTCAAAGTATGAAAATGAGTCTGTGGTTTTAAGAGACGTCACACCCCAAACACCCACGTTTTCATATTAGAGAAAAAAAGTTGATTTCATAACTGTAGATTTGATTAAAAGGAAGGTGCATCTGCACAGAGAAGTGGTTGCTAACCATGTGCTTGCTAAATCATTTGTTTTGTGGCCGAAATGAGCCAAAATTGTCACTACCGAAACAGTCACTACCGAAACAAATGGTATTGTTTTGACAGGCATGTTTCGGTTGGTGACACTTGTCTGTAAATTCTTATTAAAGACAATAAAGTGAGACAATCAATGCACATGTACAAACCTCAATTCCAAAAAAGTTGGGACAGTGTAGAAAATGTAAATAAAAACAGAAAGCAATGATTTGCAAGTCCTTTTTGTATTCAATTAAAAACAGTACAAAGACAAGATATTTCATGTTTTAACTAATCAACTTTATTCTACATTTCATTCTTTATTCAGCTCATTCTACATTTGATGCCTGCAACACCTCCCTAAAAATTTGGGACAGGGGCATGTTTACCTTTGTGTTACATCACCTGTCCTTTTAACAACACTCAGTAATCTTTTGGGAACTACAACACTAATTGTTGTAGTTTTGAAAGCAAAATTGTTTTCCATTCTTGCTTAATATGAGACTTCAGCTGTTCACCAGTCCGGGGTCTCCATTGTCATATTTTGGGCTTCATAATGCGCCACACGATTTCAATGGGAGACAGGTCTGGACTGCAGGCAGGCCAGTCTAGCACACGCACTCTCTGACGACGAAGCCATCCTGTTGTAACACATGCAGAATGTGGCTTGGCATTGTCTTGCTGAAATAAGCAGGGATGTCCCTGAAAAAGCGATTGTCTAGATCGCAGCAAATGTTGCTCCAAAATGCATATGTACCCTTCAGCGTTAATGGTGCTTTCACAGATGTGCAAGTTACCCATGCCATGGGCATTAACACACCCCCCATACCATGACAGACGCTGGCTTTTGAACCTTGTGTTGGTAACAATCGAGATGGTCCTTTTCCTCTTTGGCCGGGAGAACACGACGTCCATTATTTCCAAAAACAATTTGAAATGTGGACTCGTCAGACCACAGCACACGTTTCCACTTCGCGTCAGTCCATCTCAGATGAGCCCAGAGAAGTCGACGGCGTTTCTGGATGTTGTTGATATATGGCTTACGCTTTGGGTAGTAGAGTCTTAACTTGCATTTGTAGATGCAGCGACAAATTGTGTTTACTGACAAGGGTTTTCTGAAGTATTCCCGAGCCCATGTGGTTATATTCATTACAGAAGCATGCCGTTTTTAATGTAGTGCTGTCTGAAGGATGGAAGGTCACAGGCATTCAATATTGGTTTACGGCCTTGTCCGTTTTCTCTCCAGATTCTCTGAATGTTTTACTAATATTATGGACTGTAGATGGTGAAATCCCTAAATTCCTTGCAATCGTGTTTTGAGAAACGTTGTTCTTAAGCTGTTGGACTATTCGCTCATGCAGTTTTTCACAAAGTGGCGAACCCATCCTTGCGCGTAAATGCCAGAGCCTTTGTGGATGCTCCTTTTATACCCAGTCATGATAGCATGACCTGTCACCTATTCACCTATTTACCTGTGGAATGTTCCAAACAGGTGTTTTTTGAACATTCCACAACCATCCCAGTCTTTTTTATACCCCTGTCCAAACTTTTTTGGAACGTGTTGCAGGCATCAAATTCGGAATTAGCGTATATTTACAAAAATCAATGAAGTTGCTAAGGTAAAACATTAAATATATTTTAAATATTGTTTTCATTTAAATATATAGACAAGAGAATTTACAAATCACTGCTTTCTGCTTTTATTTGCATTTTACGTACTGTCCCAACTTTGGAATTCAGGTTTCAGTAAGAGATGTGGTCACAACAATGTGGTCACAACCGAAACACCTGCTGTTTTGTTAAAATTTTGAATAATATGAATAATCAATCAAATATCCAAGATATTGTGCTGGTGAGGGTATATATAATCTCATAAATAAGAATCTATCGAATTCATGTGATCAAATCTGTCCATTTTATAGAGAACACTTGTATGGAGTTTTCACTAAATTTAATTAATCCAATGTTTTATTTGATTTAAAAATTCAGGGTAATTGATTCAAATTCAACAGCAGTCAAGATTTCTTTTCAAAAATGTCATTTTCAAAGGAGTGAATTAAACTTATCAATTGGGTATGTAATTTTATTTTACACCATGTTTCGGTTGTGACATATTTAGGAGCAGTCAGTAAATTCATGTGATTGCACTGTACATCTAGTATATTTATGTATCTCAGATAAAGTGTAACATATATGTTATAAAATAATTTTGCAAAAAGAATACAAATTTACACTTTTCTCCAACCCTAAATTTGCACGACTTCTGTAGAATGGCCCATATATATATATATATATATATATATATATATATATATATATATTGTGTTTTGGCATCAAAATAGCCAGCAAAAAACAGTATACTATTAACATATATTACAATATTTTCCTTTTGAAAAAATAGCAATTTCTGACATTGTTTAACTTATCAAACAGAAATGGTTAACCATAAGTATGGTTAATTTTCATGTTCTGGAACGTAATCCTAACCCAACATTCATTTACATTAAATGGGCTTAATTCATATTAATATGTGCTTGAGTAAAATGCAAATTGGATGAGATTTGCCCCTTTATAATATTGTTACGGTATAACTAAAGTAGCGCTTTGAGCGTTGAAACCCGTCCGTTGGTTTGTGAAGATCTGGTGTGTGCAGATCTTCAGATCCGAACCATAAAGTGTCATCAATATTTCTTCCACTAGATCAGTAGTGACAGCTCTGTGTGAATGAAAGCTTGCACTGTGTGTGTGTAACTATCCCAGTAGTGCTCCGGCTAACTGTTGCGTAAACTAGGATTATAGCCTCAATTAGCAGTGTCCTTGAAGGCTACATTCAGTCTTTTTTTAACACATTTCTCAAAAGAAATGGGCTGTTTTTTGTTGTTTGTTGTTTTTATTTTCCCCCACAGAGCAAGAGAGTTTGTTATTTGCGTTAGTTTTGTAAATCTGCTTTTGGAATGCAGAAGAGGGAGATGTAAAATGATCTTCTATGAAAGCCAGAATGGTACATTGTTCCCTGATGTGCTTTTGTAGACATGGAGAGAACTAGGCTGCATTCCCAAGTCCCATCAGAGTCCGTGTGTGCGTGCATGCGTGTGTGTTCCTATTGCATCAAAGAATATTACAACATAGGATTTTCTGGGTGGTGGGGCCCAATGTGAGCTCTTTTCCAAATTCCCTGGTGGTGTGCAGATGTATGCTAATTTAAATGAATATGTCAATAGAATTTTTTAACAGTCTTGGCACTGGTGTCTCTCTGTCTGTCTGATGTGTGCGTCTCTGTGCCCTTGCCCGCCTTCTTAATCACCTCTCCAATGTGTTCTGTGTAGCTGCTGGTGGAAGACAGATCTGGAATGTGACGGTCGATTCTAACAGTGACTATGCTAACGTCAGCTGGAATCACAACTTTCCTCCCGACAGCCTTGCATTTGTGGTAGAGATCACTCTGGACAGTAAGGAAGAAATGTGATTGGTTGAATGGAAATGGGGAGGGGCTCATATTGTGGGAGGTGTTTCTAAAGGGAACCTCACACCTAAAAGCCAGTGTTTCTCAGTAGAACCATTTTGGGACAAAATAGCCTCAAACATTAAATTTGGTTTTACAAACTATTAAAAACAATGTATTAATATTAGTAACAAATCAAATTATTGGAAATGTATTATAATTTTTTTTTGCAAACCTACCCTGTAGATTTGAGGTACACAAAAAAAAAATCTAACTTTATTTCGTACAGCATAGTGTCACCATTTACTTTCGATTAATATTGTTAGATTTTGTATTGCAGGGTGCTTTATTCATATGCTATGTATCTTTTTGTGCCTAATTTCTAATGGATTTAGGGCCTAGGGTGTACCCTGACTCTGACAACCGCTGGCTTAAGGAACCAATCTGGTCCTCCATTCAAGTCCTGCCCATTCCATGATTACATTAAGAATCTGTATTGAGAGATGCAACTAAAGTGAGATAATTGTTATTATTAAGCATACGCCATTGGCCCATATCCCAGTTTCTGATTGAATAGTACACACTTTTGAAAGCTCAAAATGAAAGCAGCCACATTTCCTCAGTGAATTTCCAAAACTCATTTTCCCAACAGGAATGGGTCCATGGTGGGGATTTGTTTCCTTAACAGTTGTGAAAGTTCCTTTTAGAGACAGTGTATTGAGATGTATTCATTAATACCTATCTGACCAGGAGGTGATATTAACATTTAGCTATATGTTGAATGAATATTCTGGCTTCAAAATTATCAATAAAATTTGGATAAGAAAGGAAAATAAGTATAATTTTCATTAAAAAGTTCAAATGAACCTCAACGAAGACATGCCAATTCACATCCAATGCAGAATCTTTTGAGACTATTCAATCTAACCGCTATGTGAGTTGTCCTGTAGTACGTTTATTAAGTAACAAGTGTTACTCTTTTTTTAAAAATTTTATTTCTTACACAACATTCTGAGTTTATGCCATTAGCTGAAAATAAAAGAAAATTAGTTTTTCCCGTTCATGTTGTGGAATGAAAGGGGAATAAATGTATATTCACCGGGCAAAGTTAACGATGAACCGCATTGCAGTTGGATTGAATATGTGCTTCTCTTCCTTTAAATCGGTCTGTCGTGGCCATTCGGCATGTTTGCCTGCCCCCCTCCTGCTTTTAGGTACTACAATGTTTTCAGACTGCTGTTTCACTGGAGCTCAGCTTTAAGTGATTTTTCATAACAGGCTTTTGGCCCTAGGACTAATCCCTCCTCACAAAATAGACTGGCAGGTCTGATTGGTCCAGCAGTTTTTAGACCCCTTGTAACTTGAGGCTGTGCAGTTTGGGGGGGGGGGGGGTGGGGGTGGGGGGGCACAGGGAGGTTTACTTAATTTTTCTGACTCAAGGTCGTATTTGCAGGCGTATCGATAATCCACTTTCGCTGGCTGAAGATGGATGTTTGCCTGACCTGAAAATGCGGTAGAGCTTAGTGATGCAATCGGCAGACGCAGTCAAAGTCAGACGTGGTCAACACAGCCTACACACTGCCCGTTTCTCTGAATGCATAAGCACATAATAGCGTGTGTGTCTTTTCACTTAAATGTTTTGTAGCCACTATTTAATCCACTTAAGCAAATCAGAATCAGCTCACCGGGATCACGGACACCCCTGAAACATTTTCAAAACCCAGAACACACCTACAGAAAGGGGGGCCCTGGGGAAACAAGGAAACCACATTCACCAACCCCCCCCCCTCCCCCAATTTCCACACCACCCAGCTTCGTAAGCTTGGACCAGTTGTAGCCCTTTTCATACTATAGCTGCAGAATTGGGGGGTTGGATCAAGTAATACTATGTATAGTTGGGGAAAGATAGCACTGGGACCTCTGCCAGCCTGTTAGATGACACCCCCCCCCCCCCCCCCCCCCCCCCACTTTCCTAACCTGCCCACCTGTCAGTCAGTCCCCCCCCCCACCTCACCTGTTGGCCTATCAGATGCTGCATGTCGCATGAACCCGAACCCTAACACCCTCCAGACAGGGGCTGTCTGACGCTCTAGTGTTGCTCTCACAATGTGTAGCGTGTAGGACTCTTATAGGCTGAACACACACACAGATAACAAATGCCTGGCAGACGCACGCTTCCGTGTGAAAAAGCCTTTCGCACCTGGGCCGCTAGGGTCATTCGCTTGGAATGCAGCCCTACTCCAGTTCTGCTTCCAACCTCACCTGGAACGGCGTGTCCTTCGCTGACATCTCCATAACGTCATAACGCGGCTCGGTTAAATGTGATTGGTCGTTGCCTTTTGCCTACCACCCTGATCAGAAAGGTGTGCCTCTGTCGTCATGTGACCGGGTCATAGGTTCAGTTGTGCCAAAGCCGGCTCTTTGGAAAATGGGTTTTCTGAGTGAAGCGCTCTTTCGGCAACTGAACGGGCCACTTTCATACGTCCTCTCTGCCCTGCACGGCCATGGAACTTCATGCCATCATGCCCGCTGTGATGTCATATGCTCATTTATGTCATAAAGGACATACTTTACCCATGCGGAATGTTCCGCCTGAATGCTGCTTTGTGTCTTGTCTGTCTGCACAAAGTGGATAGCTACTTTAGGCAAAGACTTAGCTGTTTCTTTGGCTCAGATGAAAACCTGTATGCAGGTAACTGAGATGCGCCCCCCCCTCCCCCCTCCCCTTTTAAAGAGCACCTCGTGATTCTCAGGAGAGAAGCTCATATGACTGGAGAAAGCAACAACTTTAGTATCTGTGCATCTGGTGTGCCGAACTGCAACATATGTCACAGCGTTATGATCCCGCCGAGCAGAAAATTGAAACTTTTTAAGTATATGTATGTGGCGCAACATCTGTGCTACCTCACACCTGTTCCCAGAACCGTTTGTTCTGCTCCCGCTGAAAATAACTCTTTTGTTTCTCTCCTGAGATTCATCCATCGCACATAATGCAAGCTGCTGTAATGACTGAAAAAGGAACACAAAAATAAATACTTCAAACAAACTCCTCTCACAGCTGACAGCGCAGCTACACCATGGATATTCAAATCTGGACCTCAAATCCAAATCTGGCCCTGTTTTTCTTTCTCCCAGGTAATTAGCTGAACAATAGTGCTACTGATTGGCCAGACTGACTCCCAGGTAAAGGGAGGGTAGACAACTAGCAGTTCTCTGCCCTCGAGGGCCGTGATTTGAATAGCAGGGCGCTAAACTCTCGCGGTCTCAGTTGCCTGCATAAAACTGCATAAAACTCTCGTCTGCGTTGGCCCCGCACGCGGCAGCAGGAGGCCACGCCCTCCGCTTGATTGGCGCCTCTCTTGTGTCTCCCCCACCCAAAGGTAACGGGACAAAGACGAGAGTGCCGGTCAAACACCAGACCCGGGTAAAGTTGGAGAGGCTGATTGAGGGGGCCAAGTATCGCCTGCGTGTGTACTCCCATGACTACCTCTCTGTCAGCAAATACGTCGACTTTCAGACGAGCGCAGGTGAGGGAGGCCGTGGACTAGGGCCGGTGAGCTGGGTGGGGCAGGGTGGAATGGGAAAGGGGGAGGGGGCATTAGGTAAACCCCCCCTCCCCACCCCACCAACCCACAACCTGCTGTTTTGCTAGGACCCTGCTCTGGCCAAATCTGTTGAATGTGCAAGGCCAGCCGTGATGCCGTGAGCGTCGTCGAGTTCCACTCTTGTGTGACGTGTCAGGTGTGATAAATATGGTTGATAAATAAGGTGGAGTCCTTCTGTCTTTGTCCTTTCCATTTGGAACCATTTTGACCTCAGGTCTCTGATGTATAGTAAGTAGAAGGCCTTTTCCGATGGCGGAGACAACCTTAAGTTTTGGCGGCTTCTGGGGCAGGGTTGGCGGGCCCCCCTCCCTTCGGGATGGAAAAGCAGAGCGCGAAGGTTAAAAATGGCCAGATGCAGTTTCTTAAGCCTCAGCGATTTTTGTTTAATTAACTTACATCCTGATCGCTCAGAAGAGTCTGATTCCTCTTCACAAGAGTTCTACAATGGAAGTTCATGAATACTAAATGATGATTTGATTACTTGCCTGAAGGGTCAGGAATCTGAGAGATTCATTCTCATAAGTAAATAGTGTGAGAACCTGCTGAGGACCAGCTGTCTCTGTATTTACATAAAGTGTAAAGCTATGTGAAATCACTCATTGGTGGATGCATTGGTGATGTGCATGCATATAAAATGTAATATGATAAAAAGCATCTCTTATCATCGGGCTGGTGATGGAGCTGAAGCCGGAACCTGGTGTACCGACCCTCAGGAACAACTGGAGGAGTGTGGTGTGTGATTTGCACCCTGTCCGTTAGCAGAGTCACCGTGAAATAAAAATAAACAGCGTTGTGTGGGTAAAAAAATGGCTGGTTTTTATCACAGTTCAGAAATGTCTTACTTGCGTTGCAGTTTACTGCTTGTCCACGCGCGGTCCCATCGACCCCCCCCACCCTAACCCCCCTCGGGGGGACCCAAGTGACAGAATCTCATTTTCCTCCTCTCTCTCTCTCTTCCCCCGTGTTTCCCACTTATCTCCTTCTTCCCCACCTGTGTTTGTTTGTCTGTGTGTGTCCGTGTGTGCGACTGTGCTCTGTGTGTGTATGTGTACATGTGTGAATGCGTGCGACTGCGTGCATGCATGTGTGCGTGTGTGTGCATACGTACGACTCTGTTCTTGCGTGCATGTGTGGCTGTGTTTGTGGACTGCAGCCTTCATTAAGGATGAAGTGGACATCGCCACACAGGGCTGGTTCATTGGGCTGATGTGTGCCATCGCACTGCTCGTCCTCATCCTGCTTATCGTCTGCTTCATCAAGAGGAGTCGAGGAGGGAAGTACCCAGGTATGTGCACAGGGAGGAGGGTAGTACCCAGGTATGTGCATAGGGAGGAGGGAAGTACCCAGGTATGTGCATGGGGAGAAGGGAAGTACCCAAGTATGTGCACGCAGAGGAGGGTAGTACCCAGGTATGTGCATAGGGAGGAGGGAAGTACACAGGTATGTGCATAGGGAGGAGGGAAGTACACAGTTATGTGCATAGGGAGGAGGGTAGTACCCAGGTATGTGCATAGGGGAGGAGGGAAGTACACAGGTATGCGCATGGGGAGAAGGGAAGTACCCAGGTATGCGCATGGGGAGGAGGGAAGTACCCAGGTATGCACATGGGGAGGAGGGAAGTACCCAGGTATGCACATGGGGAGAAGGAAAGTACCCAGGTATGTGCATGCAGAGGAGGGAAGTACCCAGGTATGCGCATGGGGAGGAGGGAAGTACCCAGGTATGCACATGGGGAGGAGGGAAGTACCCAGGTATGTGCACACGGAGGAGGGAAGTACCCAGGTATGCGCACGGGGAAAAGGAAAGTACCCAGGTATGTGCACGCAGAGGAGAGTAGTACTCAGGTATGTGCATAGGGAGGGGGGAAGTACCCAGGTGTGTGCACATGGAGGAGGGTAGTACCCAGGTATGTGCATAGGGAGGAGGGTAGTACCCAGGTATGTGCATAGGGAGGAGGGAAGTACCCAGGTATGTGCATAGGGAGGGGGGAAGTACCCAGGTATGTGCACACGGAGGAGGGTAGTACCCAGGTATGTGCATAGGGAGGAGGGTAGTACCCAGGTATGTGCACACGGAGGAGGGTAGTACCCAGGTATGTGCACAGGGAGGAGGGTAGTACCCAGGTATGTGCATAGGGAGGAGGGAAGTACCCAGGTATGTGCATAGGGAGGGGGGAAGTACCCAGGTATGTGCATAGGGAGGAGGGTAGTACCCAGGTATGTGCATAGGGAGGAAGGAAGTACCCAGGTATGTGCATAGGGAG
>CM056380.1:75826375-75878935 GCA_029718625.1 Synaphobranchus kaupii | reverse complement strand
GTAGTACCCAGGTATGTGCATAGGAAGGAGGGTAGTACCCAGGTATGTGCACATGGAGGAGGGTAGTACCCAGGTATGTGCATAGGGAGGAGGGAAGTACCCAGGTATGTGCATAGGGAGGAGGGTAGTACCCAGGTATGTGCACATGGAGGAGGGTAGTACCCAGGTATGTGCATAGGGAGGGGGGGAAGTACCCAGGTATGTGCACATGGAGGAGGGTAGTACCCAGGTATGTTCACATGGAGGAGGGTAGTACCCAGGTATGTGCATAGGGAGGGGGCAAGTACCCAGGTATGTGCACATGGAGGAGGGTAGTACCCAGGTATGTGCATAGGGAGGGGGGAAGTACCCAGGTATGTGCATAGGGAGGAGGGTAGTACCCAGGTATGTGCATAGGAAGGAGGGTAGTACCCAGGTATGTGCATAGGGAGGAGGGTAGTACCCAGGTATGTGCACATGGAGGAGGGTAGTACCCAGGTATGTGCATAGGGAGGGGGGGAAGTACCCAGGTATGTGCATAGGGAGGAGGGTAGTACCCAGGTATGTGCATAGGAAGGAGGGGTAGTACCCCAGGTATGTGCATAGGGAGGAGGGTAGTACCCAGGTATGTGCACATGGAGGAGGGTAGTACCCAGGTATGTGCATAGGGAGGGGGGAAGTACCCAGGTATGTGCATAGGGAGGAGGGTAGTACCCAGGTATGTGCATTGGAAGGAGGGTAGTACCCAGGTATGTGCATAGGGAGGTGGGGTAGTACCCAGGTATGTGCACATGGAGGAGGGTAGTACCCAGGTATGTGCACATGGAGGAGGGTAGTACCCAGGTATGTGCATAGGGAGGAGGGTAGTACCCAGGTATGTGCACATGGAGGAGGGTAGTACCCAGGTATGTGCACATGGAGGAGGGTAGTACCCAGGTATGTGCATAGGGAGGGGGAAGTACCCAGGTATGTGCACATGGAGGAGGGTAGTACCCAGGTATATGCACATGGAGGAGGGTAGTACCCAGGTATGTGCATAGGGAGGGGGGAAGTACCCAGGTATGTGCACACGGAGGAGGGTAGTACCCAGGTATGTGCACACGGAGGAGGGTAGTACCCAGGTATGTGCATAGGGAGGGGGAAGTACCCAGGTATGTGCATAGGGCGGAGGGTAGTACCCAGGTATGTGCATAGGGAGGAGGGTAGTACCCCGGTATGTGCATAGGGAGGAGGGTAGTACCCAGGTATGTGCATAGGGAGGAGGGTAGTACCCAGGTATGTGCACATGGAGGAGGGGTAGTACCCAGGTATGTGCACATGGAGGAGGGTAGTACCCAGGTATGTGCACATGGAGGAGGGTAGTACCCAGGTATGTGCACATGGAGGAGGGTAGTACCCAGGTATGTGAACATGGAGGAGGGTAGTACCCAGGTATGTGCACAGGGAGGAGGGTAGTACCCAGGTATGTGCACACGGAGGAGGGTAGTACCCAGGTATGTGCATAGGGAGGAGGGTAGTACCCCAGGTATGTGCACAGGGAGGAGGGTAGTACCCAGGTATGTGCACATGGAGGAGGGTAGTACCCAGGTATGTGCACAGGGAGGAGGGAAGTACCCAGGTATGTGCGTAGGGAGGAGGGTAGTACCCAGGTATGTGCATAGGGAGGAGGTTAGTACCCAGGTATGTGCATAGGGAGGAGAGTAATTGTACATGAGATGCATCGATGCGTAGCATGATGATCTGGATTACTGGGAATTGCTTTTAGGACAAATTCTGCTGATTCCCTCAAACTGTCTTCAGTTTAAAAGCATTTGCTCTAGCCATTCCCTTTAATCTAACATCTGCAAATGTATTACAGAACGTGTGTATGGAATATGTTGGAAGTCTGTGATAAGGGTAAAATACAAAGGATTACACTTCAAGTTGTGTGTAGCATTTAATTAGTCACGATGTTGAAATTTCCTCAAAAGGCCATTTTAAAATTCCTTGAATCAAAGCCGGTCTGTGTTTTGCCTGAAGGTCTCCTGAACGTAACATTTAAACAGAATATTCCACAAACACAAACTGGATCATATCTCCACTTTTCTCCACTGTAATCTCTGCTGCAAGGTCTTTTGAGAAATCGTAGCTGTTATCTAAAACCGGTACATCGTGCGCTAGTTGTCATCCTTTGTAAATTAATGTGTGCTCCTTTGGGTTTTACTCTTGGTGCATATTTGAGGCCAAATATATTCCCTGCTGCACCTCTCTGACTAGAAGAACATAATCATGATAAAAAAATTTTTTTATTTTTTTTTCCTCTCCAATGTTTCCTACCAGTGAGAGATAAGAAGGACCTCCCATTGGACGCTGTTGATCAGAAAGATCAGGATGGGTCTTTTGATTATCGGTAAGTATTTACAGCAACTTATTACTGATAACCTACAGAAAGGCATACTGAATAATGTATCATCACTTATTGAAAACGTGGCAGTGGTTGACAGATGGACGTGGTATTTGATGTGTAAATGTGTCTGCCGTTGATATTTTTTTCCTTATGATCAAGTGTTTCCAGGGTAGACAAATTTTCTGTGTTCACAGACAATAAGGGGTGGGTTTTATTCAGCCGGGAATGTGCTGTCGGTCACACTGTATAACACATCCTGTCAGGAGACAGGAGAGGCGTCAGGAGTGCTTCCAGGGGGTATCAATTGCCCGCATGCCTCTCTGGAAGTGTGAACAATGACCTCTCAGTCCAGGGGCCTCTCCTCTGTTTCCTGCTTCACACCCCTGCCAATCAGGCAGTCCATCTCATTTCCTTCCCAGTGGTGGTCGACCTCCTGCCAGGAGAACCCCAAATACCAGAGCCTCGCTTGTAGCCCTGGGTCAGGTGACAGGGCCCCCCCCCCCCCCCCACAGGTTTAATTATACCTGCCTGTGACCTCATACCTCATCTCCACCTACACGGTACCTGCCATTTCACGGCTAAAAAGCCATGAGCATCAAGCCGTCATGTGTGCCTGGGCCTATGAGCTGTAGCTGCTCTTCCTCCAGTGATTTGACCGATCCAAACACATTGAAGTTGGCCAGTGCAGCCTAAAATGCTGTTGTGGGAAAAGTTGTCTGTTAAACAGGTCTTTGCCTTATATGGGTGTTTGAATCTCTCATTGTGTCTTTGTCACTGTAAAGTTTGTCTGAGCACAGACAATATCAATCTTCTAAGAAAAAAAAAATATATATATATATACCCCCCCCCTATCCATACTTTTGGATGCAAGATTCAACACTCATTTATTATATAGTCTTCAGAACTGATCTCTTGTCTGATAGTTGCAGTGTCCCCTGGCCACACGCTCTTAATATTGTCAATGAGAATGTGTTGACCATCTCAGTTGACCATCCTGGTTAAATAAAGATCTTATTATTATTATTATAAGATGAAAGGTCTGCAGTGCGTATGGGGGACTGGTGTACAACATTATTTACTCAATGCAGTGTTGTGATCTCTAATGTGGATTGTCCTGTAGATTGTTCCTCTGTCTTTAGACTCATCTCTGACCTCACAGCTATCCCTTTCTCCCCCCCCCCCCCCCCCTCCCTCGAATGGCTGCCTTAACACGTAAAGGAATGAGAATGAGAATGAGAAAAGGTACTCGGTCTCAGCACGGCATCTTCTCGATCCCAAGCATGTCTATATCAGGGCCACGGTTCACTTCTTAAAAGCTGAGGTCAGAGCTGGCCAGTGTGCCCCCCCCCCCAATCCCCCAGGGGTGTCAAACATAAAAATCCGCAGGGGGGTGGGGGGTACGTATTGTTTGCTCTCCACCCCCCCCCCCAACCCACTGCTGTGGTTTGAATTTAGGTTTATGAATGTAGTTGAGCTGCTTTTGATCAATATTCCATTGATTTACAGTCCTATCACTGGCCTTCCTGCATCTTTGGTAGGTATTGAATTCTTAGTGAAGCACTTTTAGAAGAATGGAGTGATCAATTATCCAGGGGTGTCATATGAATAAAGTTTGAGTTTTCGGAAGACTGAAGCCTTTGATGTGCTCAGCGCAGCGCCTTTGTTTCATCACTTCCATGTCTTGCTTTTTTTTTTTTGTTTGGTGACCGACATTTAAAAAGAATCCATTTTAGGGTAAAGATCTGAAATTAAGAGAGACAAAATGAAGTCTCTCTGGAACTGCAGTAAAGAATTCTAAAGGCAGTTAGTAGTGTTTGACACCCTTGAAGGAGTATTCAGCGAGACTCAATTACAGTAGACAGCAATTGATGCACAACTGCACCAGATAATGGTTGGAAGTTCTAGTTTTTCCATTTTTTTTATTTTGTTTTGTTTTGCATGTGTATCGATAGGTGTGGGACTGATTCAGTTTCTGTGCGGTGATTGGACGAACACACTGGTTTATGGTGATTGGATGAACACACCCGTGAATGCTTTCTTGGTTATGTTCACCTCACTGATGCATGTCTGCAAGAAGTGCCGAGCAACCGTTGAAATTATTGAACGAAAATGTATTTTGATATTGCACTGGTAGACTATTTTGTCTTGGTGTTGTTAGCCAGCAGCCATACCACTATGCAATCTGCGCCTGCTGAATGGCTGAAGCTAAGCAGGTTGTGGGCTTGGTTAGTACTTGGATGGGAGACCTCGGGGGAAAACTAAGTTGCTGCTGGAAGTGGTGTTGGTGGGCCAGTAGGGGGCAGTCTTCCCTCTGGTCAAATAAACCCCAATGCCCCAGTGCAGTGATGGGGACATTGTGCTGTAGGAGATGCCGTCTTTCGGATGAGACGTTAAACCGAGGTCCTGACTCACTGTGGTCATTAAAGATCCCATGACACTTATCGTAAAGAGTAGGGGTTTCCCCGGTGTCCTGGCTAAACTCCCAACCCAGGCTCATTCAATCTGCCACCTAATCATCCCCCAGTTTAATTGGCTAAAAAAATTATTCTCTCCCTCTCCACCTCAGCTGATGTGTGGTGAGCATACTGGCGCAAAATGGCTGCCGTTGCATCACCCAGGTGGGTGCTACACATTGGTGGTGGTAGAGGCGAGTTTCCCCCTCATCATTGTAAAGCGCTTTGAGTATCTAGAAAGGCGCTATATAAATGCCATGCATTATTATTATTATTATTATTAGACCTATTTAGAAACAAGGACTGTGTCAGTTTCCACAGAACCCAGTGCAACTCAAGGTGTCTTTGTTTTGAGTGAAAAATGTATGTAAGTGAAATTAGATTGTAATACATGTTCACATCTGTATGCTTTTGTACACAAAGGTCTGAATAATATATTGAAAATACAGCCTGAAACTTTAATTAATTTTCAAAAACAAATTTGCACAAACAAGTTTTTCACATTTTCACTCCCATATAATTAATGGAGATTAATGTTAAATGTGCAACCTATTGTCACGTAAATGCAAATCTTTTATAACAAACAGTTGAAATGTAAACGATTTCGAATGCATACTGTATTTTCAAAATGTGGATGCAGAGACCTTTGTGTGGCAGTTTATAGTCTTGTGAACTTTACTAACAGCGGCCTCACAGAATGGGGTCCATCACCTGATGTTCCTCCTTGGAATGTTCGTGTTATTAACGTCACAGAATACCGCTACAATAGCGCTTCTCTCTCTTTCTCTATCTCTCTTTCTCTCCACCTTTCCCACTCAGTATATATATTTTCTCTCTTTTATTCCGACCCCTTTCTTGTGCTTTTTTCCCATTGGATCAATGCAGGTCTCTGGAAAGGTATGACAAGAGAATCGCAACGGCATCCTAACATAAATCCTCAATTGTTAACCCTGAGATGCACATGAGCTCCCTGGAGTTTTTATTTTAATTTGAATTATTATACATAATTATATCTATTATTTATGCTGCAAGTTTTAATCGATTAGTCTTTAATCCATTTATCATCGCATTTTGTCTAAATTCTTCACGTAACAAAATAAATCACAGCTTCTCCCACTTATATGTATCATGTATTTTAGCAAGAATTCTAGTGACTAAACCGATATCTTTACATCAACATGTATTCCATGTTTTAAAATATCTCTTCATTACATTTTTGTCTGACCTCACAAATGAACATAATCAGTAGCCCAGAAAAGTTGGGTTTTAGGGTTTGTCTGAAGAACGCCCCTCTCTTCATAGGGTCTTTTATGCCATAAGGCTTATCTAGAGACAGCTGCAGAACCAGCAGATGTAAATTATATTTAATCATTTGAAAGAAAAATATAAAAACAATTGGAAAAAGTGTCAAATGGAGAATTGGATAGAGTGGATAGCACATTTATATTTGCTCCAAGATCTTTGTCCATCTTAGATACCAGTTCCAGTGTTAATCAGGTTGAACCTGATGGCATAAGAAAGCCCAATGAATAAGGGGTGTTGCCCAAAGTCGAGGTTCTCATAATAAATGCTCTTATCTGAATGCGTGTTTTAGGAAAAAACGCGTCCCCACTCGTCCTTTTAGACGGTACGTATGAGAGTGTGATTGACACATTAATGCTGATGTTATTACCGTTCTGCAGATTAATCGATTAAAACTAAATAAACGATCGGTGCATTTTTTTTTTTTTTTATTCTCATCGGTATCTTCTTCCAGTCTTGTACTCTGTAAAATGCCTTTGAATCTGACCCAAGCTGCCTGTAATATCTTTTTTTTAAAAGGGTGAAAGAATCAGTCCTTTGTGGCCAGAGATACCAGTGGTGTTTTTATTTTCATAGATTGCAATTTGCTCTGAACTCTGTTGCTCATTTATCCAGTTGACATGGTAACCTAGCATGTTGCATGTGGAGAGCCCGGTCTCCTGATAACCTTGGTAACCTTTAGTGACCTCTCCCGGATTTTCAAATGTACTTGCTTCACAGTTCTGCAAGAAGGCTCACACTAAATGGGCCCCCCCCCATACAGACGATGGAAATGTTTAACCAAGTCTTGCATCTACTACTGCTAGCACTGCGCTACTTATTTGCTTATATGACATTTTATTAATCTTGGTTTGCCTGTTTCGATCCAGAAGACTGTTTGTGATTCCTTATGATCCTGCATGAGGCTTCTACCCTCCTGCAGGTGTAAAAGGAATATGGCACAGCATGTGAATGCTAAGATTAGAGAACACTATATCTGGTCCCCCAGAAGATTAAATTCCTCCCAGTATAATTAATTTTTCTCTTTTTCAATGTTTGTTGCAAGTTGCTATGCAGTGAATGTAAAATGTACATTGCTAAAGTATTAAGGGAGGTTTTTATTATTAATTGTTTGTTTTTAGTCGCTTTCTGTTTTATTGTTTTTTTTCTCACTTTCACTTTTATTTAATTCACCCTAATCATTACTACGTCCATCACAGTGTTATTTAGGGGAAAGGAAATCATACCACATATTATACTTGGGTTTAGATTTGCACTATTTTCCTTTATATAGATGAAGGGTTTATAGTTATAACATGGCAACAAAGGCTTCAGCTCACTGCATTATTTGTAAAGGTTAAAATGTTCACCGCAGAATGGTGCAACATTTTATTAAAGGTTTTTATACTTGTTTTCATACAGCACAATAATCTTAATCTCTTACAGGATTAGTGGTTTTGCTCTCATCCAGTGTTCCTTACTCCTAAATATCAATTATTTAATCAATCCAAAAACTGCCATGTCATCTTAAGATAAAGTGCCATGCAGTTAATCATGTGCTATATTTAAACATTTTACCCTTGAGATGGTTTCATTAAATCCCGGGTTTCATTAGGTCCATGGCTTCATTAAATCCAGGGTTACATGTTCTGTAATAAAGTATTGCTGTTTTAAAGTCAGTTTGAAACCTCAGTTGAAGTGTATATTTGTTTTTGTTGCTAGATGCAAGATGCTTTATAAAGCATACATTAAAAAATACATATGTGTGTGTGTATATATATATATATCGTTTTTTATTTTGATTTTTTTATTTATTAATTTATTTTTACAATTAATAATAATTTGTGCACCTGGATGTTTGCTGAAGTATCACAATGTACAGCATGATGGTCAAGGGTCAGGTGACAGTTCTCTCTGTGGGAATTAAAACTGAAGTTTTCAGGTTAACTCCATGACACACTGCCACCCCTCCAACAAACTTGTGGTTGACTTTGTGACTAGCTTTGTACCCTCCAAAAACCTCCAGTGGGAAAAACTGGGGCTGACCTCTGACCTCTGGCCTTTGTTCCCTATGCCTTTCAGTAGTGACGAGGACAACAAGCCCCTGCAGGGGAGCCAGGCCTCCCTGGACGGGAATGTGAAGGAGAGCGACGACAGTCTGGTGGACTATGGCGAGGGCGGGGATGGCCAGTTCAACGAGGATGGCTCCTTCATCGGCCAGTACACCGTCAAGAAGGACAAAGAGGAGACGGAGGGCAATGAGAGCTCCGAAGCCACCTCTCCTGTCAATGCCATCTACTCCCTGGCATAGCCCCGCCCCCCAGGGGGGAGGACGGTGGGTGCTATACACACACATCTACACACACACACACCAACCAAACGATGGGAAGCCACAAAGAACCACGCCCCCTACAGGAGGGGAAGACCTGATACCTGCGTGCACCAGGCCACTGCGATTTGGCTCCTAACTGGCCCCCGCCAAGGAGACTTTTTTTTCGGAGCCAGAACCAGTACCAGTCTCCCCACACTCCTCTTCCCCTGCACAGACCTTGGTGTACTATTCAGGGGGTGGGGTTCAAAGGATGGTAAAAGGGGAGGAGGAGTAAACGTTGGGGGTTTTCAACCATTTTGTGTGGCTTTGCTTTTTCTTCCATTTTCTTTATTTTTTTGAGGATTTACTTTGCTCTTTCTCCCCTCCTTCTCTGTTGCTAGCTTCAAAAGAAAGGAGAGTGAAATTGCCAGATCTGTTAACATATCAGCTGTATGGTACAAGCCATCCAATCACCAGGATACTGGCACGGGTTTATCATATTGATATATTCACAATGAAAGATCTTGGTTCCTGGTTGATAAATTGATTAAGTAAATAAACGATTAAATGCCGCGAACAGTGCCGGCACATATCTCTGTGCCCTTCAAAACTATGCACTCTGTTCCACCATCTTATGGCTTTGGTTCATTTTTGGTTATGAAATATCTCACTTTCTTGTTGTTGTTTTTTTTTCCTGGCAGCGCTAGAAATCCCGTAACAAAAATGTTTCTTTCTCAGAATGTTATAGTACATGGTATGTGTTCTCTTTCGTCCAGTCTGTAGAGAATTTGAATGGCTGTTGCAGTAGCATAATCACTATCGCGACCTGCGCTTTTTAGACGAGGCTGCCTGACATTCCCTGTACAAGAAAAAAAAGATACTATATGAGATATTATTCTAAAGCATGGTAGTCTTCTAGTGCAAATGACGACAGAGATGAAAGAGGGTAGTGAAAAAGGTACAATGCGTTTCTGGAGATACTCTGGCCACCTAACAGGTAGCTCTCTAAATTTCTTGTCTCAGCCTAGCTCCACTGAGACCCATATTTAGAGTGGCTCTGGCTCTCAAGCAGTTCTCCCCCGGCATGCGTGGATATGGTTTCAGGACTGATCTATGATCTACCTGCAAGTCTTAATATGGTTGGAGTGCACCGGTACATTGGTGATACTGGTTGACTGGTTGTTGTAGAAAAGAAAGCAAAGCTTCTTTTTTTCCCACTTCTTGTTTTTATTGCACGGCTGAATAGCGATCAATGTTCATTTTGATCTGAAAAGATTTTGTTGCCAGGGGTCAAGAGCATGTCTGTTTTTCCCAAGAATAATTACACTTAGCTCTTGAAGTTTAAATATACTACAGTATGTGATCTCTGTCGTGCAGGCAGGTAGAGAGAACTGTAGGCTGAACAGTGATTCTAAAGTGTATTTTCTATATAGAAAATACACTTTAGAATCACTTAAGACACTATATCTTAAGAAACAAGGTCATGATCTGCCTGGGGAGTATTTCAATGGAGTATGCTTTAGAACTTCTACGTTAAAAAATGCCACCGGACAGAAAGGCTACATATTTGATGCCTCAGATGTTCCTCGGAAATTACAGTTGACATCTCCCAGTGATTAGCCATCCGAAGATGTGTTTTCCCTCTATTTGGAGCATGGTTTATACACTGCCCAGCAGACAAATCACTGTAAAACAGACACTGCTCCTAGCAAGGGAGGTGACTGTAATGAGCGTTACCATTCCTCACTATCGCCCATTTCAGTATTGTTTAACTGGCCATTCATACTGACTCCATTAGACTCAAACACCTTTCCATAACTAAAAGGGATCTTCACTTATTTAGAATTCTATATTAATTGTAATTACATTTTGTTTATAATGTTGATATTAATTTATCAATTATTTGTCAAATTCATTATTTTAACGATGACCGTTGTACTATCGTGTCACATTAAGGAGGAGAAACATACACATGGTCTGCCGAATACATTTCTGCCTCAGCAAAATTGTACAAGCAAAATCAAATTAAGTTGTAGCAGACAGCATTGTGGTAATGGAAAGTTTTGCTGTAAACAAATGTTGCAGTCACAAACCTGTTGCTTCTCTCTAGTGTTATAATTGTTGATGTTGTATAACTGTTGTATTACATGTTAATATTAGAATTTACTCTATGACTTTGACACGATGCAACAAAGGAGATATTCTTTATATTTATTGGTTATAAATAAGACCTGGGGAAAAAAATTACTATATTTTATCTATGTAATTATTTAGTTGTAGTGAAAAGAAAGTACAAGCTGCATACACACTGTTACAAGTACGCACATGTGCTAAGAAAGTGAGTATCCTGAGGTGGCAGACTGTGTGCACTCTCCTCAGTGTGGTACAGCTTGAGGTTCAGTGGGAGAGCTCAGAAGTATCCTGAGGTGGCAGACTGTGTGCACTCTCCTCAGTGTGGTACAGCTTGAGGTTCAGTGGGAGAGCTCAGAAGTATCCTGAGGTGGCAGACTGTGTGCACTCTCCTCAGTGTGGTACAGCTTGAGGTTCAGTGGGAGAGCTCAGAAGTATCCTGAGGTGGCAGACTGTGTGCACTCTCCTCAGTGTGGTACAGCTTGAGGTTCAGTGGGAGAGCTCAGAAGTATCCTGAGGTGGCAGACTGTGTGCACTCTCCTCAGTGTGGTACAGCTTGAGGTTCAGTGGGAGAGCTCAGAAGTATCCTGAGGTGGCAGACTGTGTGCACTCTCCACAGTGTGGTACAGCTTGAGGTTCAGTGGGAGAGCTCAGAAGTATCCTGAGGTGGCAGACTGTGTGCACTCTCCTCAGTGTGGTACATCTTGAGGTTCAGTGGGAGAGCTCAGAAGTTTGACTCAGCATCCATCCCCAATGCTTCGGAAGTGTTTAATTTCTTGGCCCTTGTTTTGTCATTATGCCATTAAGTTGTGCACCTTTAGTGTGTAGGAGGTTCTCGTTTATTTACAAAGCAGCTCCCCAACCTCCCAAAAATGAAAGAAATTTTCAGGTTCCACAGAGGTGGACAAATCATAGAAACATCATGGGAGATGTAAATATCGAGTACTACTCTATGGCCATAATCGAGCGTATATAATAATCTTTATGTGTGCACCTGGTACGAAGAAACCACAACTTTATGAAAGGCATTCATTGAGGTAATAGAGACATTTTTGTCCTTGACGCTTTTCACGTCTGTTTATTGAGCCTACAAATGGTTTATACCCGGTAAGACTACACTGAGGCGCTGCTCCCTCGTTTCCCATCATGCCTTTCACCTTACCTGGCCTGCTGATTCACCTGTCCAGGTGACGGCTCTTTGTGACAGGGCTCAGTACACAGCCTTCAGACTTCAGCTCCTGCTTTTTAACAAAGACGTCTCTCGCGATGCCTTCATCTTCGTGTTCGCCGTGAAATCCCCTCCCACTCCTGCTGTGCCTGTTCCCAATGTGTTCCTTTTTCTCTAAGACCTCAAAAGCAATATCCTCCACACTCTTGGGATTTTCGACACCTCAGCATTATTTTTTTTATTTTCTTTTTTGGCCTCTGGGACTGTGGCTGCCGCGCACAGATAACTCAACGGAGCACAAGCGGGCCGAGGGATTTCCAAACGGCGACAGAACTTTCACCGGAGCGGGTTCTGCACCCATGCCTTCAAACTGACACAAGGGGTGTCCAACTCTCACCTCCTTGGAGGAGACCCCACGTTCCGTCCAAGTCCAACTTGGCTCATGATTACATTATACTGAACTTGCCTTGGACAATTGGATTCATCTCAACATCACTATAGACCCACGTCCACCCCAGCATACCCCCATAAAATTTGAGGCTCTCCAAATTATTCCTCGATGTCCCCAAAGGAGACTTGGAAATGTTGACCTGCATACAGTACATATTGATGCTCACTGTTTTCTTATGTCCTGATTTGAAATGATTTGGTTCATGTGTGTTTATTTGCAGAAAAGGCCAGTTGTACATCATTTCACCTGGGCTTGTAATGGCTGCATAAGCTAGGCTGTTCCTCAGTACAGGAACCAATCACTTTTCAAGAACATATGTAAGTTGTGCATTTTTAGGCCATTGTGTTCATCCAGTCCAAAAGAACCAGTCGTAAGTAACACACAGTAATAATGCATAAAAATTAATGAAAATTAATTATTGGACAATTGGACATGCATCATAAATGCTTACTATTTGAATAACCTCATGTCTTAATGTATTATTATTATTGTTATTGTTATTATTGCCACCATACACAGTACATATCTATACATATATATTTAGCCTTGGGAATTGTTTTATATTGATTTATATTTATTTTCTATTGTAAATTTACAGATTCTTAAATGTACCTAAGCAGCTTTGTGAGACACTGCTCCGACAGGCAAGATTAACAGTGTTTGAAAGGTACATCAGATTTGAACAAAAAAGGACAAAAATGGCATATTAACATATTCATTATGTATGCGTGTATGACGAGAGGCAGAAACTAATCCGCTAGAGAAGCCTTTCTTTATAGTAAAGCCATTTCATTTTCTCTAAACTGTCTGGCCTCTTGTGTTCTTGCTGTTGAGATATTTACTCCATGAAATCTTAGTTTGAACCCTACTCTGATGCAACTATAAAACACACACAAAACACAATAGCAATAGTATTTTTTAGCTGCGACCAGCAGCTAGTATAAGTCACTCTGCGGTCGGTCTGTCGGTCCAAATCTTTTCTGCTGATTTGCAGTAGGCTTGATCCGGGTTACCCAGAGTGATGTGTGCAGCGCGTCAGTGTTTTTCAGTTAGCATAGTTACTTCCTGGTTGCGATATTAATCTCAAATATATGAAAGTAGCGATTGTGAACAGCTGGTGTCATCGTTGATTCGGAGACAAAATTGGGATGGCAGGTATGCCATCCGCCAAGTTACGGCTTGGCGGGGCATGCCCCGTACCTATACAGCACCGAGAGTTTGGCACTTTTCAGGGTTTCCTACAGAAGTAACCACAATGACCATAGACTCTCAGCCCTTAAAAACATTAACTTCTGTATGTTCTGACCTCATGTAACCACACAGCATTCAGATACAACTTCACACATCCACACAATAAAGCCCCAAACTTGGGTTATTTTGCCGTTTTTCTCCTTCCTCTTCCGCTTCTTCTTCTTATTCTTATTCTTCTTCCTATTTTTCCTGCCAAACGGCCTGCCTCCGCCGCAATGTTATCCAATGGGGAGAATTATTCTTTGAGGGTATGGTCCGTATACCTGCTCATCAAGCTTATTGCCCAATAAAAACGCTTCATACTAATGTTTTTTAATGTTAATATAGCTAATGGTTTCATGGTTTCCAAGAAGTAGCTTAATGGTTACAGTTGCTCTCTGTCACACAGAGGCTTGTGGGTTCGAGCCCAGCAGGGCACATATTTATTTTCCACAAAAACAAAATGCAACTGTTCAGTACTTTTCATTTATTAGACTGTTATTATTTTCACATAACGCATTTTTATTGCAAAGGCAAAAGAGGTTTCCAATATTAACTGTTCAATGTTTCACTTGTATTTCACTTGTGCTATATCACACCCTCGCTTGCTCTTGTCTGGTTTGGGGAGGGTGTTACGCTCTGCTCTTGCGGTCATGACTGACTGACTGTATTTCTTTATTCATTAATTTCTTCACTTCAGCTCTGTTCACTTTATCCTTTTCTCACAGAACACAATGTCACCATAAAATTAACTACTAGGAAAATTAATAATTTACGATAATACATTAAGAATTGACGATAGCCAATAAACTGCAATCCTTTAAGGCATCGGATTTATGAACCTCCAATTCCCCAAACATATCTGATTCATGGTTAGTCACTTTAAAAAAATTACTATAGCCTCCGAACATTGCTCTAGTCTACACTACTCTGCAGGCAATGTAGCTTACTGCAAACACTTTTAATTATAATTATAATCAGAAGAATAATCTCTGGTAGGCTACTTTCTTAGTATCTATTGTTTTGTTGCTGGCAAAGATTCCTGGGAAATATGCATTGTCCAATTAAGCTTGTTAGCTAACGTTAGTTTTGCCAGAGAAACGTCAGTCAGCTGCTAGTCAGGAAGCAGGTACAAGCTAAAAAGGTACAAGCTTTTTTTTCCTTTGGAAAAAAAAAACTGCAAAGGTATTATGCTGTGCTTATGAAGTTCGGCAACTCGTAACCCAGACATGGAAGCTTGGAGTTACGCATCCGACAAACCAGTGTTGAATATCCTAACGTTCTTTCTATAGAATACTAATATTACATTACATTACATTCATTTAGCAGACGCTTTTATCCAAAGCGACGTACAATAAGTGCATACAGAGACGTCATCAAGATCACTACAGAACAGACAAGACAAAGCACATCCTTCCCATAATGTAGCAGCTATCCCTAGTAATGAAAGTTGACTGTAGTTCACAGTAAGCTGTGGGTAAATCAGCTATACTACACTTCTATTCTAAATACTATTATAAACTATAACAAACAGACAGGAAAACACAGGGAACTAGTACCATGAGGTCCTAGGTTAGAATATCAGTCAAGGTGGAGTCTGAAGAGGTGTGTCTCCAGGCCTCGACGGAACGCAGGCAGGGTTCGAGTAGAACGTAGGGGAATTCTGAGGTGAAAAAGCTCCGCAGTCGGGACGAGCGAGAGCCGTTGACACGGAGGGGGGGGGAAGTGCAAGTCGCCCAGCTGTAGAAGAGCGGAGTGGTCAAGCAGGAACAGTTCTGGATTAAGTCCTGTAGGTAGGTGGGGCCTGCCCAATTGTCTGCAGTGTAGGCCAGTAATATGCCTATTTTACAACTGTATTTCCATATTTTAGGCTGTATGTATTTATTTCAGCTACAATGTGTTTGCGTCTAGCCTATTGTGCATGCATGTCTCCATATAGACTTGGTTAATTAATTTACATGCTTCTTCATGATCCATATTTCAGGTGGTGCTGTTCATTGTATTCCATTAGACATTAAATACAGCTGATCTACAAACTCTTTTAATGTAATTGTGGGAGAAATGTTATCATTCTCGTCAGTAGAGGTTATGCGAATGTCTGCATGCATTTATTTGAAATGCATGTACTATTCTGTATGCATGTCTCTCTCAATGTCATTATCTTCATGCATTGTTCATCATTAGTTAGCTACCGAAAATAAGTGATATCTGAACAAAAACGTCTCCGACGTAAAAAAAAAAAAGCCAAGTTACTCACGCATAGCCTACAGAGCGCTGTCTATAAGTCCTTAATTCCAACTTGCAAAAACTAGGCCTGCCTTTAAAAATATTGATATCAAAATGTGGCCAAATTACAACTAACAATATTGCCTATCGTAGCTCACATTAAATAAACTAGCTCTATTCCAAAGCAATGCTATCCAAACTTTCCTAAATTATTTAATGCAAATTGCCTGCAACATGATGTTCTGAGACAGGGTAGGTCACTGCAATTCCTCTCTGTAACATTTTGTTGCGTCGCAAATCTTTGGTCTGAACCGGCCTTTACGCAACGTTACATTATGCGGATTATCTGTTAAATTGAAGTTACCAATCAAGTGACAACACTGGTATTTTGAGTTAGCTAACGCGAGCTATCTGGTAAACTGACTACATTATCGCTAACATTATCTGTTAAAGTTACCACGCTTTTCATGTTACTCTTAACTACCTAGCGTTAACGTTAAATAGCCTACGGCCGCTGTTTTTGAGTTGCCTTTTAGTTATAACTAAACTAACATTAGTTATCGTTAGCTGCCCTTAAGTGTTAGCAAGTGTTTCCATTCGCCCATGTAACGTTAACTAGCTAGCTGCTAATGTTATTGGGTGATGGGGCAAATGTTAAGCTTGTAAATTGTTGAACCGGTTTTGTTTGTTTACTTTTGGTACTTTTGATACTTTTGCAGTTTTACGCAACTGGTGTTTGAATGAGGGACTTTTACTGGAGTCATTTTTAGCTCTGACCAGCAGCTAGTAGAAGTCACTCTCTTGGTAATTAGTTCGGTCTGTCCAATATTTCTGCAATAGACTATACCCGCACATACAGATACTTTGGCATATGGTCGCATCTTATCATGTGCTAACGTGCTGCTTGCTATCACGTTTACATGTCTAAAGTTGTGTTTTAATACCATTACACATTAACGATGGGAATATCATATATTTGACATAAATGGCAGAAATAATCAATCCACATGCTATCAATCATTAGTATCCTTTATGGTCATCAGTAGACTTAACTGATCACCTGGTCATTGTTCTTCAGATAGAGACATGATTATACTATGATTAAACAGTCTTTGTTGGAACGTATTCTATACCTTTAATGTATATTTAAAATTCAATCTTGACCAATTTATAGAGAATATCCTGCAGGTTCTGCCTGCTGTTGGCCCCACCGTTTGCAGATTTTGCAAATTCCCCCCAGATTACAACCACATGCAATAGAGATCTGTAGCTCTCTATGTAAAACCTTAAAAGAAAGAAATGAGCTGCTATCATTTATAGTGGACTTGAATCTTCTCTCTCGGTTTATTGAAAAATCCAATTCTGAAACCCTGATGAAATTGTGCCCTGTCAAAACAAGATTTAAAACATGGCGTCTGAAGTGCGACTACCAGCTGATGCCAATCAAACATTTTTAGAAATCACGTACGATGTTCGCACAGAGGATTTCGTAAACTGATGTAAAACTACTTCAGTTGTGGTTACACAAAGTGTGTCTGTGCAGCTACAAAGTTATATACAGTATAGTATTTGCTATTTATCTGTTGAAAAAGGATATCACCTAACCAATTTCCAATAGTGTGTGCTGGGTAATATGTATTTATATGTATTTAAATTACACAAAAACGTTTGACCTTTGACATTGCAGTGCTTCAAGTTTGTTTCCACTCAAATTTCAGGGAGGCTTGTCTCTTCTTATCTGTCACACATCTTGATCAGAAGTGTAAGGAGTATGCGTGACCTATCACTTTGAGAATGAAAATCAATGTGACTGCTTCACCGATGGATTGAAGCAATGAACATTTATTGAAAGCCATACCTAAAGCCATACCTGTGGCTTTCAATAAAATAAAGAGAAGTACTGAGATATAAAAAAGGGTATCAAATATCTCTACCTTGCCTTTCGCCCATATTTTTGGTCTATTTCAGGTATGAATTGAATTCATAGAATTTCAGAAAGCAAAAGTTCACGCTTTTCATTTATTTCAGCCTGATGGAACGGTCTCCCCTAAAATGAAATTCAAAAACCATGACTGCCTAATACACATGGCCTTCCTATACTATAGTCTACACATGGCCTTCCTATACTATAGTCTACACATGGCCTTCCTATACTATAGTCTACACATGGCCTTCCTATACTATAGTCTACACATGGCCTTCCTATACTATAGTCTACACATGGCCTTCCTATACTATAGTCTACACATGGCCTTCCTATACTATAGTCTACACATGGCCTTCCTATACTATAGTCTCCACATGGCCTTCCTATACTATAGTCTACACATGGCCTTCCTATACTATAGTCTCCACATGGCCTTCCTATACTATAGTCTACACATGGCCTTCCTATACTATAGTCTACACATGGCCTTCCTATACTATAGTCTACACATGGCCTTCCTATACTATAGTCTCCACATGGCCTTCCTATACTATAGTCTACACATGGCCTTCCTATACTATAGTCTCCACATGGCCTTCCTATACTATAGTCTACACATGGCCTTCCTATACTATAGTCTACACATGGCCTTCCTATACTATAGTCTCCACATGGCCTTCCTATACTATAGTCTCCACATGGCCTTCCTATACTATAGTCTACACATGGCCTTCCTATACTATAGTCTCCACATGGCCTTCCTATACTATAGTCTCCACATGGCCTTCCTATACTATAGTCTACACATGGCCTTCCTATACTATAGTCTCCACATGGCCTTCCTATACTATAGTCTCCACATGGCCTTCCTATACTATAGTCTCCACATGGCCTTCCTATACTATAGTCTCCACATGGCCTTCCTATACTATAGTCTCCACATGGCCTTCCTATACTATAGTCTCCACATGGCCTTCCTATACTATAGTCTACACATGGCCTTCCTATACTATAGTCTACACATGGCCTTCCTATACTATAGTCTACACATGGCCTTCCTATACTATAGTCTACACATGGCCTTCCTATACTATAGTCTACACATGGCCTTCCTATACTATAGTCTCCACATGGCCTTCCTATACTATAGTCTACACATGGCCTTCCTATACTATAGTCTACACATGGCCTTCCTATACTATAGTCTACACATGGCCTTCCTATACTATAGTCTACACATGGCCTTCCTATACTATAGTCTACACATGGCCTTCCTATACTATAGTCTACACATGGCCTTCCTATACTATAGTCTACACATGGCCTTCCTATACTATAGTCTACACATGGCCTTCCTATACTATAGTCTACACATGGCCTTCCTATACTATAGTCTACACATGGCCTTCCTATACTATAGTCTCCACATGGCCTTCCTATACTATAGTCTCCACATGGCCTTCCTATACTATAGTCTACACATGGCCTTCCTATACTATAGTCTACACATGGCCTTCCTATACTATAGTCTACACATGGCCTTCCTATACTATAGTCTACACATGGCCTTCCTATACTATAGTCTACACATGGCCTTCCTATACTATAGTCTACACATGGCCTTCCTATACTATAGTCTCCACATGGCCTTCCTATACTATAGTCTACACATGGCCTTCCTATACTATAGTCTCCACATGGCCTTCCTATACTATAGTCTCCACATGGCCTTCCTATACTATAGTCTACACATGGCCTTCCTATACTATAGTCTACACATGGCCTTCCTATACTATAGTCTCCACATGGCCTTCCTATACTATAGTCTACACATGGCCTTCCTATACTATAGTCTCCACATGGCCTTCCTATACTATAGTCTCCACATGGCCTTCCTATACTATAGTCTCCACATGGCCTTCCTATACTATAGTCTACACATGGCCTTCCTATACTATAGTCTCCACATGGCCTTCCTATACTATAGTCTACACATGGCCTTCCTATACTATAGTCTCCACATGGCCTTCCTATACTATAGTCTACACATGGCCTTCCTATACTATAGTCTCCACATGGCCTTCCTATACTATAGTCTCCACATGGCCTTCCTATACTATAGTCTCCACATGGCCTTCCTATACTATAGTCTCCACTTCCTATACTATAGTCTCCACATGGCCTTCCTATACTATAGTCTCCACATGGCCTTCCTATACTATAGTCTCCACATGGCCTTCCTATACTATAGTCTCCACATGGCCTTCCTATACTATAGTCTCCACATGGCCTTCCTATACTATAGTCTACACATGGCCTTCCTATACTATAGTCTCCACATGGCCTTCCTATACTATAGTCTCCACATGGCCTTCCTATACTATAGTCTCCACATGGCCTTCCTATACTATAGTCTACACATGGCCTTCCTATACTATAGTCTACACATGGCCTTCCTATACTATAGTCTACACATGGCCTTCCTATACTATAGTCTCCACATGGCCTTCCTATACTATAGTCTCCACATGGCCTTCCTATACTATAGTCTCCACATGGCCTTCCTATACTATAGTCTCCACATGGCCTTCCTATACTATAGTCTACACATGGCCTTCCTATACTATAGTCTACAAATGGCCTTCCTATACTATAGTCTCCACATGGCCTTCCTATACTATAGTCTCCACTTCCTATACTATAGTCTCCACATGGCCTTCCTATACTATCGTCTCCACATGGCCTTCCTATACTATAGTCTCCACATGGCCTTCCTATACTATAGTCTCCACATGGCCTTCCTATACTATAGTCTCCACATGGCCTTCCTATACTATAGTCTCCACATGGCCTTCCTATACTATAGTCTACACATGGCCTTCCTATACTATAGTCTACACATGGCCTTCCTATACTATAGTCTACACATGGCCTTCCTATACTATAGTCTACACATGGCCTTCCTATACTATAGTCTACACATGGCCTTCCTATACTATAGTCTACACATGGCCTTCCTATACTATAGTCTACACATGGCCTTCCTATACTATAGTCTACACATGGCCTTCCTATACTATAGTCTACACATGGCCTTCCTATACTATAGTCTACACATGGCCTTCCTATACTATAGTCTACACATGGCCTTCCTATACTATAGTCTACACATGGCCTTCCTATACTATAGTCTACACATGGCCTTCCTATACTATAGTCTACACATGGCCTTCCTATACTATAGTCTACACATGGCCTTCCTATACTATAGTCTACACATGGCCTTCCTATACTATAGTCTACACATGGCCTTCCTATACTATAGTCTACACATGGCCTTCCTATACTATAGTCTACACATGGCCTTCCTATACTATAGTCTACACATGGCCTTCCTATACTATAGTCTACACATGGCCTTCCTATACTATAGTCTACACATGGCCTTCCTATACTATAGTCTACACATGGCCTTCCTATACTATAGTCTACACATGGCCTTCCTATACTATAGTCTCCACATGGCCTTCCTATACTATAGTCTCCACATGGCCTTCCTATACTATAGTCTCCACATGGCCTTCCTATACTATAGTCTACACATGGCCTTCCTATACTATAGTCTACACATGGCCTTCCTATACTATAGTCTACACATGGCCTTCCTATACTATAGTCTACACATGGCCTTCCTATACTATAGTCTCCACATGGCCTTCCTATACTATAGTCTCCACATGGCCTTCCTATACTATAGTCTCCACATGGCCTTCCTATACTATAGTCTACACATGGCCTTCCTATACTATAGTCTCCAGAGAATAATGAAGAATTGATATTCAGAGAGTTGTTTGACCTGCGCTATTAAGGGGGAAATTCACACATAGTCCTACAGAAAGTCCAGAAATACCATTATGCTGGTTTTAGCTGTCAAATAAAAGTGTTAAATAAATCTGTGTAATCTCTGGAGAGACGCCATGCCGATATGCTTCGTTGCTGCTATGTGGATCCCATGCCTATTGACTGTTGGTAAATACAGAGCAATGGAACAATTCAGTAAGCATTTTGCTTGATGGAATTCACTACACTAACTGGAAATTGTATCTTTATAAATCTATTGCATCAGTCCCATCTGCATGTTGTGGTCTCCATCTACATACTGATATTTCTCTATACAGACAGATTATTTGGTATGCTTTTAGTAGGGCTGAGCCGAATGCCATTTTTTATACTTTAATTGAAACAACAAAGTATTAATTTAAATGGAACAGAAGTCTTCACCGCAGTCTTCACAGTTATGTGCAGGCCTATATACTCTCAGACTTCACGTAGCCTACATACTGCGTATGGTATGGGGAAAAAAAGTCTAAAGCCGAGTGTAGGCTATTTCCGAGTGTAGGCTATATAAAGCTGAGTGTAGGCTATATTGTTTTCTTTAAAAAACTTAATAGGTTATCATGCTATGCTAGCCTAGGCTATATCATGAAATGTAGCCTAGTCAGATCGGCTAGCTAATGGTAATGTTGCTAGGCTATTACTCTCACGAAGATATATAAATTAGGCTACTTACATTTTTCAAATGATTTGTCAAATTCGTAGTTCCACCATGGTATGCCAATTTCTGCTGGCATATTTGGCATTTGACCTTTTTTGGATTGTCAGCGGTAATATTAAAATGTTTCTACACAGCTGACTTCTTTGACATCTTGTAACTTCACCTCAGGCTTTGGGCAACGTCGAATGTCGAGACAAGTCACGTGGATGGCTGAACCGCGCATCCTTGTATGTTTGATAAACTTCCAGGGGAGTCAAAGCTTAGAATAGAATAAACACTTATATGTTGACAAACATCCAGTAAACCATCCAATTTAAAGGCACAGTCAACTTAGTGTATGTAAACTTCTGACCCACTGGAATTGTGATATAGTGAATTAAAAGTGAAATAATCTGTCTGTACACAATTGTTGGAAAAAATTACTTGTGTCATGCACAAAGTAGATGTCCTAACTATAGTTTGCGACACTATAGTTTGCTAACATGAAATCTGTGGAGTGATTAAAATTAGTTTTAATGACTTCAACCTAAGTGTATGTAAACATCCGACTTCAACTGTAATGAAATCATTTACCATTTCATTAATCCATATAAAACCATTTCTGAGTCATTACAGGGCTGTATACTTGCAATAATAACATCTTACAGCAAACGCTTTATTCTTATGTCAGGAATAGATAAAATAGCTATTCTGGACACAAGCATAATGTCCATCCATCACTGTAATAGATAAATATATTAGCAGTTGCCATTTCATTAATCCATAACATATAAAACCAGTTCTGAGTCATTAAATGTATATTGCTGTATAGTGAGAATGACATTTTACACTATGCTCCAGAATAACGTTAGATAAAAAGCACAACAATAACACAATGTTAGACTACTTAGCATAATGCCCATCAATGTAAAATATTTATCTGAATGAACAGACCTAAATCATCAGTGACATTGGCTCAACTGAATGATGTATTTTTGTTATATTTGTCTAAACAGGCTAATCTTGCTCATATCAAAAACGTGAATCAAAATAAAACTTGAAGCTGACGTTTAAATGTTTGCTGCTTAGTTCCCTTCTCCATTCATTTATGACAGGACTGATCAACAATAATAAGTTACCTTCAAATTTAGACATAACATTATGTTAAAACACTAGCTAGTTAGTACTTGCTACTGATAAGACTAGTTGAGTATAACATTTATAAAGCTAGCAAGACAGATAGCAGAGCTAACGTTACAAGTTAGGAAAACAAAACGCTTCACAAAATAAAATGGCTGTTCGCGCCGAGAGCTCGCTGTTAGACTAACGTCACTGCTTTTAGCTTTAGTTAGCTATTATTTAGTTATCGAAGTCTACACGAAATACGGAAAATATTCACATCTAACGTTGTCACTTCACTTATTCATTGTATGACAGACTTTTTCACAATTGCATCTTGAAACGAGCTGGGAGAACAATAACACTGGCTTCTCATTTGAAGCTAGAGCTTTACACGAACGTTCGCTTCCAAATTTCAAGTGAAAATCTGAGAAAGTCTGCGGTACAAAAACAGGATTTTATTCAAAATAAAATAGTTTCTGAAGTAATATCTATGGTTAATTATTATCATAAATGCTTCTTACCTCAGGGGGTTTACTGGCTTTCCCTCAGTCGCAGTAAAGTCTTCAGACGATAGCCTTCTGTGCGAGGTGGTTAGCTCCGTGACCGGCCGTGGTGAGACAAATGGTGTGACGTGCGGTTTTGTCTAGCGGTCTACAAATAAATCCCCGCCCACTAAGCTCATGAACAAATTATATGCAATTGTAGCTTATTTTGTCATCTGTAACTAGCATTTTTCACGGACGGCAGAGGTTATTATACGTCAAACCATCGGAACAATTGTTCTGAAATTAGAACGCTCCGGCTTTAAAGGGTTAAATCACTCTGCTGCCAGATATGCAGAAGATATGGATGGATAACTTGAAGGGTTTCTTCTCCTGACTTATTTTTTCAATAGAGTACAATAGGAAAATTTGTCAGGAGAAACAACCCTTAAAGTGATCCATCCATGTCTTCTGTGTATCTGGCAGCAGAGTGATGGTTTGAGGCTCGTTTGATTCCATACTGTTCCAGCAGAATTTACAGCAAAATCTAGTCACACCCTCCAATTCCCATAGAGATCCATTCAAATGCAGAGAGGTTATAGTATCGCTTGTAAGGGTACCAGAAAATAAGATGTCAAGAGTCTTTTGATATTGTTGGGTCTCAGACATCAGGAAGTCATGGCATGCAAAGGATATGCGACCAAATATTAAAAATTCAACCTCATTGTCATTGTATCCTTTCAAATTCAGTGCTAGAGTACAGAACCAAAATAACAAAAAATGTGTCACTGTCCAATGAATTATGGTGCTCACTGTATATCTCTGTTATATGAACAGTCAAACCTTCCCTTCTATTCACTCTAATTCAGTAAACCTATTCGCACACACATGTTGCATATACTGTTAAGAGTACAAGGGAGTTAAAAAAAGGATATGAGGTAAAACTAAGTATTCAGCAAATTCTTTATTCTGCAAAGGGAGTCGGTCCACACACAACAATATGTAAGTCCCACAGTGGCAGTCCCTCTAAGCATTTATATGCATATCATTTATGTATACATTAAGCACTCTGTTTACTAGTAAATCATCATTTTTTGCTCTATATTGCTTTCCATATAAGAGAGAGTCATCTACAAATCTGTCAAAGTAACGTATCTAAAATGTAATTCTAGTATATAATTCATCTGAACATTTTAACCCAAACAATACCTTTAAGTAAAATGTGTAATGTTCAGGAGTGCAAGCGCTGGTGAGATACGTCAATGTGAGATTGAAACCTTTGAGGGCTCTCGCTGTCCGGATTGCTCTGCTCAACTAAAGCATCCATAATTCAGGCCAATGATTCATCTCCCCATGCGGAGCTGACTGCTAGCCTACACCGTTTCCATTAAAACGGACAGCCACTGTTCCTTCTTTATGGATGTGACAAACATAAAAACAGAATAAGATTAATAAAAAAATGCTCATCATAAATCAGCGTGTGGTTCCGCAGAGCAGGGCCAGACATGTTTTATTGAAAAAGCGCTGAATGCATTTTCCCCTTGACTCCTACGGGACTTGTAAATATTAATAAAGTCTCCATCACCATGAAAAAGGGTCAGGACACCCGGCCTTTAACACAAGAGCTATCCCCAATGGAAGCCATAAGTGAACACGTCCATGCCTGTCCTGAATAACAAAAGAACTTCTCATTTACATGTATTTTTTTCAGAATTTATTTTCTCTGTGTTTAGTGAGACTACCAGGGTAATCTTGGTGAAAGGATTCACACCTGAATAGTGTTTGTTCAGTTTTTACTCCCTGGATAAATATGAGGTGAGTTTTAATGGTGATTGTCTGGCTCCTCCAAAACCTGAATTGATAAAATGTATAAATCTGCTTATTGTATGGTATATGATGAACTTCATTCCAAATGCACGTCTACTTTGGAATCTGAAGAGATCTTCCTGAAAGGTCCACAAAGCTGTATTGTCACATTCTATCAGAGGTCTCGAACAAAAACAGCAGTTTAAAATTCAAAAAGCTCTAACAAGATGCACTGTTCCTGCTAAGAGTCACTTAATACATATTGATTTTTCTTATGCAATTAAATGATAAATTACAAACCCTAATTGACATCTAAGCAATATATGCCACTAGCACACAGTTACTTTTCTCTGCAGAGGAAAATTGGGATTCCTCTATTCCCATATCTCAGACATTTGAGATGGGACCATTTGGAAATTAGTCAAACACCTTTATGATGATTCAGGATAATAGACTGCTTAAATTTCTAACCTAACAGCAGACATTAATCAGTAAAGATATCTAATAGTGTAATATTTTGTCAAAAGGCCACAGGGCCTTTGATTTACTGAGGCTGTGGTGGCCCTAATGTGAAATCTGCAAGAAAGAACTTACCTTTCAAACTTTATATCAGAGAACAAGAGTAATTAAATTGTGTTCTCGTCCTTCTACTGCTGTTTATGAAAAATGTCCATCCAATTATTTTTCTTCAGAAAGTGTATCAGAAAGTATCAGAAATTCGTTACCAAAAGTAAATAGCGGTGATAACATTTAATACAATATTTATTTTAATCAAACACGATGGTGAATAATTATTTTAATGAACGTCAGTGTAACAATGTTTCTACAAGATTGCTCAAAGCTGGTCAATAGATTCTTCAGAATAGTAACAGCTCCCTTACAATTGGTCAAGGCCATTTGTATTTTAAATCAGATGTGATTTAGCCTTTTCTGAAAAAGTCCAACCAGAATGCTTTTATAATAAAGTTATTATTGGGCAATTTCCAAACTGCCTTTCATCTCCACAGTGCTAGAAAATATAATGATATATAATTGGCTATGAGATTGGTAATGGTCAACCAAACTATGGAACACTGCCTGAACAAGTTTGGGTAGCATAGACCTGATCTCCAGATTCTGCCAACTGGTAAAGACGTGTCTTTTTAAAGCAATAATTTAGGATTTAATTTTTTATTTCTTTATTTTATGGACCTAGTTTTAATATTTTCTGTAAATGTTAAACTTTCCTGTTTTGCAAATTTTACATTAGAAAGTTTTAAGCTAGAAATACCCTCTTCTTCCTCTCTCTTGCTCTCACTGTCAGATCAGTATACACTGCTCTCACTACCATAATCTTGTGTAAAAGCTGAAGATTGATGTTACAGTGTCAGTGCTGATTGTGACGTGCTTCATGGCACATTTCCACAGCTTTTGAAGAAAGTCGTGGCAGATACCATATGATGGCCTTTTTTTGTGAAGCCGTCGTGGCAGATACCATATGATGGCCTTTTTTTTGTGAAGCCATCGTTTCCATAGCTTTTGAAATAGGTCAGAGACCTCAATTACATTTCTGTTTCAATCTAACGGCAAGTCCACTCTGAAGCACTCTATAGGGATCAGCCAGAATAAAGAGTGATAGGCACCCAAGTCATGCCAAATAGCTTGATTTTGTGAAGAGGCTCCATTTTCATCTATTCGAGTGCATTGATGAAAGGTCTGCTGGTAAAATCCTTTAAACATTTAGTCTTGGCCTGGCCAGTGGGAGGTGGGGGGAATGTCATTTTTGCAGAGAGATTGCTGCCAAAAATATCTCCTACTCCTTGCCAGGAAAGCATATTTAAGGGAGCGAGATTTGGCTCCTTAATTTACTAAAGTTACTCAGCAGCAGGCATGGTTTCTTTGTTTGTTTTATATCAAGTGTTCATTAAATTGATTGCTTCTGTATTTATTTGACCCAGAACTGGCCAGAGGCAATTTTATTACACATTACTGTACTAAATGCACTCCGTTTGATTTGCTGCTACAAAATAATGCAGTTACTTTTGGGATGATTTTTCTCCTTCAATAGCTCTGTTCTTCATGTTGACAAACTATGTGAATTTTATGAAGGATCGTTCTGAGTATTGCTTTGTCTGAAAAAGATACACAAAAATGTTTTGGGGTATAGATAATGTAGTTAACCCATCTTCAGCCTGTCCATGCTCCAGTTACTTACGCATTGATTTTGAGTCCACCACTGTGCAAGTAACCTTTAAAGTATGTATTTATTGTCCCCTTATTTGATTTACTGATCACAGTGTCACTCTAAAAATATTTCCTGTTTCTAACATACTTTCATCTCAGATTTTCTGTCTGCATTATTCAAAGGTTTGTGTGTACCATAAAGCTAATGTATAATGCAGGTGTTTAAGAAAAGGAAATATCATTATCATCCATTAAAGAACGCTGATGCCAAGAGGCTCATGGCAGATATTTCATTGCGGTTCACGGATCGATATTAATAACATGCTGTATTCACTTAGTGGAGGCATGTAGACATGCATGCTGAGTGTGTGATATGCGCATGCTTCTGACTGTGCCTGATCTGTGCACATGCACACACTCCCCGTAGAGTCTCCATCAGTTGAGGCCTCACTGGATAACCTTATTACATGATATGGTTAGATTATCCATATATATAATGGCATATAATATAATTTTTCCTCTACAATGTGGGGTTTTGAACAGGGGCTCCGTGGACCTTGGGTTTCCTTCAATGTACTGTAGGAGGTCCCTGGCCAGACTTGATATGCAATGAGTCTGACTATATAAATTTAGAAAAATATTTAAGAAAATGTAAAACCTTTGTTTTAAAGAGACCCCATTTTAAGTTATGATGGAGCATCCTCTGGATGCTTTTGAGCCTGGGTGGGAGTGCCTGGATCAGATGTGTTTGAAAAGCCCTGCTCTAAAGTGATAGGCAGCATTTCAAATTTATATATTTGAAATATGTATTTAAATGATTTTGAGTGTTTTGTCATTCGAATATAAAATACATAAAATCAAATGTATTTTGTATCAAGACACTTTTAAAATCTTATTGCATAAGTGTTTTGATGAATACAGTGTGTGAATGGCATGGATGGCTAGTGCTATGCATTTTCCATTTATTTATTTATTTTTGTGGATGAAATTTAATGATATAATTTATGATATCAATTGTTTCATTTATCTCATAGATTTAGCTAGGTATTGACCAACAAAATGTAAACACAACATTGTTCCAACAGCTAAGGGTTCTAGTGGTTTCAGAATGGCGACACCTGGCTTATAATGGGGTGCATTCATGCCTACAGCCGGCCAAATGAAGGTCAGTCATTACTCAAGGTACCAATTGATCATATTCATGATCACTTATATCAAATATGTTATTTAAAATATTTTTTTGCATGATTTAAACCCATGTTTAAATGTTTTTTCTTGCGGGGTGTCTTTCCAGATGCCGTTGCCTCAGTTCACCTGGCTTGAATAATTTGTCAGAGGTTTCAGGAGCATGCCACCCACATTATCTATGTCATTGCCTTCACAGTTAGCAGATCAAAAACCAAACCAAGCATTGATGGGTGACTTTCTTTCATTCATTCATTCATATATCTTAAGTTATAAGGCTGAGTAATTCAGGTAATATGCATTTGACATAATTCAGGTAATATTCGTACATGAACCACTGTAACTGATGCACATACACCCCCCTACATAGGTGGCAGTGTAGCATAATGGTTAGGGAACTGGGCTTGCATTCCAAGGTTGTAGGTTTGATTCCCCATTAAGGCAGTGCTGTAAAACTGATTTGCTTAAGTAAGAGTTCAGCTCTGGATTTAAAAAAAAAACAACTAAGATACATGTTCAGCTATGAGTCAGCAACTGTTTTCTAAGTCGGTGTGATACAAAGACTGCAATTGATGTGGGGTCCCTGCCCAACCTAAGACCACCCTACTTCTGTGGGACGAAGCCAGCTGTGTTCTACCACTGCAGAGTCCCAGTCGTAGTCAATAAGTAAGTACTAAGTATTGCCCCGTTTAGAACTTGAGATGAAGAACTGAATTCCAATTGAAGACACAGCTGCAGAATGTAATTATGTGTGCTTGAATGATTATATGTAAATCATGTAAATTTCTGCAAATAAATCATTCATGCAGTACAGTAATATTTTTTAAATAATCCCGGGATCCATGTGTTTATTCTTGCATACACTAAAAGGAGAAAACTCCACTTCATATGGAGATGATAGGTCCAAGACCCGCATGGATTGATACAAAAATACTTGCCCACTATCCCTGACAATGTCAGCGATACTCCATTAAGTAAAATATCCAGTCTAAAGCACTTCACACAGAGCAGATTTTCCTGCAGGGGTGTCTAACTAAATTCCCAGGGGGCCACAGTGTCTGTGGGTTTTTGTGGTTTCCTTTCAATCAGCTGAGAATTAAGGCCTTTAGAACAAGGTGTGTAGATTAGTTAGACAATCAATGGCTTAAAGGAACCACTGGTGCTGAGAACACCCGGAATACCAGCAGGCACTGTGGCCCTCCGGGACCAGAGTTTAGCACCTTTGCCTTAAAGAGTATAAAGAACTATTTACTCACATAACCGGTCTTCAGTCTATGCTCTCTATTGCAGTATGGTATGTTATATTGATTGAAAAATGCATTGCCCCATATAGACTGAAATCTTATTGAATCTAATCCCCACCTATAGATTTAGAAAATGGACTATAAAATGGACACCCAATTTGTATTCAAACTCTCAAAACATCTTACATCTTACATCTTATTTCCTTCATATTCACTGGACTGGACAATTATGTAAAACTTCACTTCCATAAAAATGAGATGATGATAGAGTTGAATACATCGCTAATGCTGATAACTCAATGAGTTGCTTAGTAACAACAATTTAAAATAAGATTTCAGTACTTAAAGCATTTTCTGGTTGTGAGAATAACTTAAATCGATCACAATTTCATACCCCATAAAAGTTCTTGATTTCAAATTGGCATTTATTATCACAAAATTAATTGTTCCCCCAACTGCATCGACTGTCAAGCCTTCAACATCATACACTACTCACAAAAAGTTAGGGATATTCGGCTTTCGGGTGAAATTTCAGGATGAACCTAAAATGCACTATAACCTTTACAGGTGAAATTAATTTGACCTTCTCTAAACTTTTGAATGCACATGTCCAACTATTCAATGTTTCAGTACTTTTTGCACAACTTGCTGTTCTCTAACAAGGAGCTGAACGGCAAAATTCACAACAGGTGTTTGATCCATGAATCGACCAATAAATTTCCTGGTTCAATTAGAATTGGTATTTAAACAGTCCTCTTCATCATGCTGTTCACATTTTGACATCATGAGACCAAGACGACACCTAACAATTGATCAACAGTACCTCGCCATTGCGAGGCTTCAAACAGGATGTTCTCAGAGGGAAGTGGCCACTGAGCTTAGAGTGTCACAGAGTGTCATCAGCAGGTTGCAACAGAGGTACAGAGAGACTGGAAGAGTCACAGAAAGGCATAGAAGTGGACGTCCTTTGGCCACATCCCACACTGATGACCGCTTCATTGTGAACAGTGCCCTGCGGAACCGGATGATGAATGCCACTCAACTCCAGGCACATTTAAGGGAGGTGAGAGGCACCCAAGTGTCACGTCAGACCATTCGAAACCGTTTACATCAGCGTGGTCTGCGTGCTAGACGACCTGCAAGGGTACCTGACCACACCACCAGGCACAGGCGTCATCGTCTTGCATGGGCCAGGGAGCATTTACGCTGGACGAGGGACCAGTGGGCCTCAGTGCTGTTCTCTGATGAAAGTCGATTCACGTTGAGCAAAAATGATGGCCGCCAACGATGTTGGAGACGTCAAGGAGAGCGCTATGCATCAGCCACTGTTGTCACCAGACGACCCTTTGGTGGTGGCGGTGTTACAGTGTGGGCAGGTGTGTCTAGTCAATACAGAACTGCCCTACACTTTGTGAATGGTACAGTGACAAGCCCATACTACCTGAATAACATCATTAATCCAGTCATTGTGCCCCTGCATGAACAACACAGGCCTAATTTCATCTTCATGGACGACAATGCTCCAGCTCATCGAGGTCGCATCATTAGGGAAAGGCTGCTGGAGACTGGGGTACCTCAAATGGAGTGGCCTGCACTTTCTCCAGACCTGAATCCCATAGAAAACCTATGGGATCAGCTGACTCACCGTGTAGAGGCTCGTAACTCTGTACCCCAGAACCTCAATGACCTGAGGGCCGCCCTTCAAGAAGAGTGGGATGCCATGCCTCAGCAGACAATAAGTCGACTTGTGAACAGCATGAGACGTCGTTGTCAAGCTGTAATTGATGCTCAAGGGCACATGACAAGTTATTGAGACATTGACATTTTTGTTGTGGTATACCCACCACTGTTGTTGGCTTTTGTTTCAATAAATTGTTTGAGATGAGGAAATCACCATTGCATGCTTCTACTTAAATGCCCTACCTTCATGATACGTATAATATCACTGTAGCGTGAACTTACATTTTCCATAAATTTCACCCGAAAGCCAAATATCCCTAACTTTTTGTGAGTAGTGTAATTGATGTATCTTCCACAAGGGACACCAGCTTGACTTGGGGATTAAGGAATAATTTCCCAAACTGGAGAAAACTTGGGGTTTGATGGGTTTTTTTATTACCCTGGGAAAATATCCATTTTGAATCAGTGGTGACAAGTTGTTTATAAATGGTGCTATACAAAGATAAAGACTGATTCAATCCCCCACAATAATATGCAACACAATGGGTCAAACATCTCCCTGACAATATGGAACAAAATTTCAGCGTTTATAAAATGATGATACTACTTTAGGTTGATTGCCAGTTTCAATGTTCTCAGTAATTATAAACCATTTGTAAATTCGCTCTCCCATTGTCAATAGTCAGATTCATCTTTCCTTGATAAAGAACAATGATAAAGGATCAATGTTCTCAGTAATTACAAATCAAGTATAAATACATTCCATTGAATAATAATCAAATTCATCTTTCTTTCATGACTTACATTTCTGCTCATTGTTGTGGAAATCTGAATCTCCTTTGCCTAGGTATTATTACTTGGCCACCAGTTTGATATGATATATCAGTGTTCATCTCATATATTAAATTTATATTTACCGTGATTGTTACATTTAGCTTGATAATAAGATCATATCTAAATAAATGAGAACAGACCCCTTTTATAAATAAATGTTGTTATGGGCAACATTTGTAGGTTTTGAGCCATGCACAATAACAATAGTACTTACAGTATATGATTGTAACTTTGCATATCACCTGTTCTCCTGTCACCTTTTATAAGTCGCTTTAGATGAAAGCATCTCCCAAATGATTAAATTATAAATTGTCTCAACACTAACTCAATTATTTGGGCAAAGTATAGCCATTATTTATTTATAACAGTGACTTGTTTATAAGGGATTACTCTGGATGGTTACATAATGGGTACCTAAATATAGGTTCTTCAACATGGGGAGGGAAAATAGAGCTGGATCTGGGGAAGACGTTAGACATTGCGGAATAGACATTGCAGATGTTGAACAGCTGGTAGGAATGGGTGTGGCCACAGGGAAGGTGACCTACATGTAGGATTCATACATCATCACTGTGAAGCGAGATAATTATTCTCATATGACCACAAATTACATTTTTCTTTATTGCACAGCACCATGTTTGATAGGAACAGAAGAACAAGAGCTCTCAATGTGCCGGGAGGGAGAGGGTGATGCTGTGGGGAATCGTATGCAGCTGAAGCCGAGTTTTATCAGTCAGTCATATTTTCTGATTTTCCGCTTGAATGTTTTTCCAAAGCGCCAGAGAAAATCTAGGGTAGGGGGGCATTTTACTGAGTTCCAATAACAGTTTGCATGAAAGCAATTCTTCACACACACACACACACGCACACACACACACACACGCACACGCACACGCACACGCACACACAACACACAACACACAACACACACACAACACACACACAACACACACAATGCAGAACTGAATCATTTCAACCCTTTCTCCCAAACTTCTCCAGTGAGATATTTAGTGTTATCAAAGGCTCATTGAAAGCCTTTGATATTAAAGTAATTTACTCTCATTTTTTAGTAGAGAGAGCACAAGGCAGCTTGCCCCGACATTCTTTCCTGCATCAGCATTTTGGCAGGAAAAAAAAGTTTTCATTGATCTTATATTCCACCAGGCTGTCAGCTACCGCAGCCAAAACATATCCATTGGGGTGAACCATTCTTAATTCATGGTGGATGAAATAAATAACAGCTTGGAGTGAAAAAATCCTCATGTAAGTGATTGAAAAATATTAACAAAAGTGTTTTTGTCTCTTTTATAAATTATGGAGGACTTGGGGAACATCTGGACATACATAACCACTTCTTCATGAGGAAAAAATATGTCTGAATGCTGGATTTTATCCTTTGAATTCTGTGTACTGTACCTGCAGTGTATGGGATAGGCGGATGGGAGCAGCTACATTAAAATGGCAGAATCTTCCTTTGGTGTAACGGCAGATATGTAATCTACAGGTGAGGACTATACGGCTACAGAGACAGGACAGCTAGCATGCCATTGTGGCAAAACCATGCACTCTGCACACAACTAGTCTGATTAATTCCATCAATAGTTTTTTTTCAAATCTATCTGTCTCAGGGTATTGGTTAGGTGTTTATTGTTTAGTCATTTCTTAATCGCACTTTAGAATGCATTTGCATTTGCTGAATCACTAAATATTCACTTGATGTTTGTTAATTGCATAACTGACTTATTCCATTACTTATTTAATATAATTTAAAATAAAGTAAATTGTTCAATAATTAAAGTTATCTACAGAGTTTTAAAAGAACAGGCCTGGATATCCATTAAAATGCCAGAGTACAATTTTTCTGCTAAGTGTAGGGACATTATAGGGCCATTGCATTGATGTGTATTAGCGCTGTAAGTACAGAGGTATTGATGAGCCTGTGCATTAAGTACAGTGTTAGACCATAGGTTCTGCACAAAAACAATCACAAGGTTCCCCAGGTGACCATGGAAACCATTTAGAAAATGAACAAGCTTTCTGAAAATAGCAAGAGGTTGAAAGTTCTTTGAACAGAAATGAACAATTTAGAACAATTTAATTTCCCTGACTTTGCGCCATACAATCTATCTCCATGATAAAGCTATTTTAGTGTAAATAGACCCTACTGTGAGTTTACTCAAGCCAAGTGCTATTTACGATACATGCTGAAGGCACTGGATATTAGCTGTATTGGAACCCCTTTCCGAAAACTAGATATACTGGATCCTTACAACTACTACTACTACTACTAATAAATAATAATAATAATAATAATAATAATAATAATAATAATAATAATAATAATTCTATGACTGAGTAGAGCTGGTTGTGCTTTTTGAGGTAGAGCGGTTGCGTGATCAGAGATCTTGTGCTTTGCCCGATTCCCTGACTAGAGTGACCAGAGAGGCAATGCACCGGTACAAACATGTTAGCGTGCTGTCACACGGCAGGGGTTTCTGCCAGGATTCCCTAGAGAGCATCACTCATGGCACACGCGTGCCGCAGGAGAGCGACGACAAGCGCCAACACGGGATGAGTCATCAGCTACTCAGCTGGTGGCTGTACGGGGTTCCCTTGGCGACAGCAGCCATGCCAGGTGTGATGGAGGCGATCACTGACGAGTTGTCAAAACAGAGAGCGCCGAGCCCACGCTCAGTCCATCAGCACTATCCCAGGCGTCTCACGCCACCTCCTGAGGAACCTTTACAGCTCAGGCTGGAGATAACAGACAACCTTACCACTGTCTCTCCCACCCTCCCTCTCCCCCCGTCTCAATCCCACCCCCCATCAGGCAGTTCTGACCCTCAGAATTGATCTCCCCAGACAACGCTAACCTCTGAAAGCCATGGGCAGGCTAATGCATCACTCTGTGAGAGCAGACCGATCCATCAGGCTCTCACAATCTTACTGAGAGCCACACAAATCATGCGCCTCCCTCACCACCCACACATGCCAGTGCTGTAAATCATAGGCTGGATTGATCAATGCAGATGAACAGGGGTACCAGGGTGGGCACGGGCGCTAGGACTGTGGGTGGCATAGGTATCGGGGGGCCCTCTGTCCCTGTGTGACACTGGGAGGATTTAAGTGCTGACTGAAAACACATGGGGCCCTGGGCCCTATCTTACACTCGGCGCTAAGCGGCGCTAACCCAAACACAATTGTCTTTGCTGTCTTACACCTGGCGCAGGGTTCATTATATCCCCAAGCGCTCAAGTCGTTTAAATACTAAGTGATTTTGCGCCCATAGCAAGTGAACTGGGCGCGTTGGTCTTAAAATGAGGAGTGGCCAGGATTATTTTTGGCGTATTGCTATCTTGAGCCAGCAGAAAGTGCTTGTGCTAAAACCACCACAAACCTGGTCTAAAGTCATGTCACAGTTGTTTACATGCTATTTTAACGGCGCATATGAGTACGTCTACATAGGCGTGTGCACAACGCACACAGGGGTGCGCACAAGCATGACTAAAAATATCACGATTATAATGTGAATTATAATTATAATAATAAAAGGGTCCATAGGTCAAAGACCACATACCTGTCCCTCAGCGAAGGGGAATCCATCCATCCATCCATCCATTATCCATTAACCCGCTTATTCCTGGTCAGGGTCACGGGGCGAAGGGGAATGCCGCATTGAATTGCTTTCAGCCCACTCCATCAACATCCAGGCGATGTGCAATGGTACGTGTAAGGTTACATGTATTCGCAATTATCCTGGATCAAGCTATGACTTAGCCTATATTTGCCAATAATTCCTGTAATCTTCTGGGGGACGATCTTTTGTTACGGGACAATGGCTATTCATTAAACACTTTGCTGATAACACCTATATCAAGCCTAATGCGCAAATTGTCATTTACACCTAATGCATGAATTGTCATTCAATGGAAAACTCGGAAAACTACATTTGAGTTCTGAAAATGTGCTTCAGATGTCATTACAATACAGCTCTCTAGGCCTACAGCCTGTAAGTAAATACAATGGTTTTGACTGAAAAAGGTTCAAAACCTTGTCCAGTGAATATTGCATTAATTGTTTTTCAAAAAGCCTAGGCTACAACAGATTCGCTGCATGTTCATGAGGTTTTTTCAATAGCCTATGGTTAAAAAACGGAGATAAATGTCACCATGTTAACTGAATTTGAACCTTATTCTTCATCCTTCATATTTTTTTAATTACAGTGACAAGGTTGTCATACTTTCAGTTTATTAAAACCCCATTGATTTCACCTGTAATTCCATAACTGAACAAAGCGATTTTAAAGAGAACTAAGCATCTAATTAGAAACAAAAACAAATTTGCAGCACATTACACAATTAATTCACAATTAATTTTAATGCCATTCTCTGCATATGCTTTAACTTCAAGCAGGAGCAGGTCTGTTTCCCCTGCTGTAAATCGCACTTTTCACGGTCTTCCTGGGAAAGTGGATTGTTTTAAAGCATTACGCTGCCAGTAAAACAGGTTGGTCACATTTCCATAAGCAGGACATTATAAAACAAGGGAAAATATGCGTGAACTTATGGGTTGCCAACCTGACAGCTTTATTGTATTTAGTGTCAAAATTAACTCTATAAACTTCACCCCTAGTGGTTGAGACGTATCCGTCTCAATTACAGTATTCATGTTCGTCTGAAATGATAAACTACAGCTTTAAGAAAACCCCATAAATTTTGACGCAGTATTTTTTAAAAGGGTAGCCTCTTGCGAAAACTTCAGCTTCTCCAGTTACACTGCAGTGCAATAAATTAAGAGGGTGCTATTAATAGCCCAAAGCACTTATGACCCTCCTCTGGCTACAGCCACAGACTGTAAAATGCACCGTTTATACACGCTAAGAAAATCATGTTCACGTATAGAAACAATAATATTTTTTTAAAACGTTGTACAAATGAGCATTCGCCGTTTTCCCTTACTTACTGTACTACAGTACCTAATGCACTTTCGGTTTAGAAGACACCTCATTTTTTTCTCCTAAATCTCTCGTATAAATATGTTTAAGAAACCAAGTACTTACCAGTATATTCAGCTACAGCTGTTTTCTGATGAACCCTGAAGAGTTTATCTTGTTATATTTCGCCAAAGTCCCGTACAGTCGACATTTCCACAGCGACCACCCGTCGCACTTAGGGCTGAAATATGTTGCTGTTCTTCTGTAAATACACACGTGCTTTCGTACGTTCTTTTTTAAACGTATTTAAATACATTAGGCGACGTATGTTTATGGTTATTATATATATACTGTATGTGACTATTCTGAAATAAATGTATTCTGTAGCAAATTTCTGAATGATACAGCTTCTTCTTCAGTTCGAACTTAAAATCATGGATGTACAGGGAATATTTTTTTATATATTGACATTTAAATAAAACTAGTAGAAACCAAGTGGAAATTGCCTCTGAAGGGCCAAAGTATTAATATTAATATCAATATTAGAATGCAGGTAATGAACTTCGGATGAAGCTTGAACTTCGAGAACTGCATGAGATCATCCGCATGGAATTGATGTTTGACAATGCTTCATTGCATAATCAAACAAAATTTGTTAAACAAGCAGGCTAATTTGGCGTTTTCAAAGGTGAGACAGAAGCCATTGGTAGCTTATTCTCAGCTGTTGCAGGTGCTTTTAATGAAATTTAACTGCATATATTTTGTAAAATAACAGCACTGTTTGGAATTAGCGGGAACTCATAATGGTTAGTCCGAATAATATTGATCATACTATTGATCCATATAGCCTATTCCTTGATCACACTAAACACGCACGATCATGTCTGTTTCGTCATCATATAAGCAATCCGCCAAGGTGGAAAATCAGGTTTTTAAAGGGAATGGGATATGACATTTTGATTGGTTTATTGCATGTCACGCCCAAGACACACCTATAATTAATGAAGAGACTAGGTTCAGCCCATTTGCACATTGCACCGTGCTTAGCGCTCAAAAAACACGCCGTAAAACATTAAATATCTTTTCTTTGTACTGTTTTCAATGAAATATATGTAAAAGGGAATTTACAAATCACTGCTCTCTGCTTTTATATGCATTTTACATACTGTCCCAACTTTTTTGGAATTGGGGTTTGTATGAATTGCAGAGGGATTCTATGGATTGACAGGGTTAATTTGTATATTTTTCCAGCGCTGTTACTCTTAATCTTGCATAAATAAAAATGACATCCTACAAGGAGTGTCAAAATTGATTTGCACAATGATTGGCTTTTGTGTATTACAGTATGCTGTAAAATTTCTGAATGGTTATATTTTCTTCGACTTCTGTCGAACTCTGAGAACTAGATGTATGAGAAATGTTCAAATGATCTGTAAAAAAAAGAAGGCTTACCACCAAAACGGTTTGCCCCAAGATTAAACATCTAGTGAAGTCTACTGTAAAGCATTCCACCCAACAAGCTTTGCCTACATAATACATGCCTCTGGGAAAAGAGTGGATTCCTCACACAATTAGTGTCTTGCTTTGGTTCCCTTTGTATTAGACTCAAGGTATGATTTATCGGACCATTTAAAAGTCCCTCCCCCAAGGCATCACTACAGTTATTTTCATTAACATTTAAAAGTGACGTCAGCAAATTGAATTATTAGTCTCTTTTGGATGGTTGCTAAGACAATTATTTGTACTATGTAAATCAAATAGCAGTGGCAAAAAGCACACTGCCTAGAGGAGGTGAAATCCATTTCTGGACCTTAGCTGAAATCCATTTCTCGACCTTAGCATTTTCGATTCTTTCACAAATAAAGTTAAGGATCCAGAAAAGGGCCCCTTATTGACAAAGAAGGCACAGTGACAGTTGGCTTTTAGTATTTTTGAATGGTACAAGTGCATAGAATGTTGCTCACACTGTTGTTGGTGTGAAGATGAAGGCCTTATCGCTATGGATTTGTTTTTAATTGTCTTAAGGGGAAATATCTTTAGCTTAACACATTCTGTTGTAATTCTGGCCTACCATTGCTAATACTGCTAATAGTCTCAGAAGCTGTGATTGATTAAAGCCAGTTGCTCACCTGATGGTGATTGCACCAGACATGGGTTCAAAACAGGTGTCTGAGGTAGAGAGGGAGGCAATTTAGTAAGAACCAGGGTTCAGGCCTGTTTAGTGAAAGAACTGCAGTGTTTTTAAAATAGATGCTTTTTTGTAGTACCGCATATCTCAGTTTTTTAATCAATCTGTAATGCAAACCAATGGGCAGCTTTGTCGCAGTTTGTATTTTCAGAGTCTTAGACAGTTTTTTGAGTGACTGGGCGGAATGACGAATGGTTTGGTCATTTCGGGTACACTCTCAGAAATAAAGGTACAGTGGAGGTACATTTTTGTTCCTTAAGGTACAAGTTTCCCAAATGTACCCTGAAAGTGCAATAATGTTGTCTTTGGGTACTAATAAGTACCCTCTGGGTACTAATAAGTCCCTTTTCAAGAAAAAAAGGTACAAATTAATTATGTATTGTTAGCTAGGGTTACAATTTTATGTACCTATAGAGTACCACCCCAGCGACAAGCTTTTGTACCTTTTTAGGTACTTTTTCTACCTTTAATTTCTGAGTTTGTATTGGTTTAACTTGATAGTGAATAGTCTCTATAGCTACTGAATATCGTGACAATTTTGTCTAAGGACACACCAGGCGGATCTTGAGCGGATCTTTTTTATTTGCAAGCTCACATTCTCAGTACATGGAATAACAGTAGACTGACTGCCCTGAAACATGGGCTACGAGCGCCTTCATACTACTAATATACTATGTCAAAAATTTTAAATACTTCACCTTTTCTTTCTGCTGGGTCTCAGGAGGATATACTAACATATCAACAATAGCAACATACATAAAAATACATAATCCTGATGTATTTTTTCTAAAAATATTTGTATGTTAAATAAACAGTGTATCAGTTGGCATACAATTCCAAATGGAGAAGATGGATTGCTGACTGTATTTATCTTTAAAATAAGGACTTGAGAGATTCCATCCAAAGCAGAATGTATTCATTTTTTACTTAATATAGGGGAATAGGGCTGTATTGTATTAATCACAAAGGAAATATATATTATGTGGTATTATGTTTTGTGAGCTTAGAAATTCCTATTTAAATATGACATGGGTGCACCAATTTTGAATTGGTCAATTGATAGGATAAAGCTCTGCTCCGTCTTGCAGTCTTTGTTCCAAATGCACTTTAAAATCTATAATCCCAGTCAAACCAATGAACTAAATGATTGAATATCTATAAACCTTGAGCTGTTGAGGTGGAAATTTTCTCCCAATTTGGTAGCCAATTCACCCTATACTATTCAATCCCCCCCCCCCCCCCCCCCCCCCCATGTAGCAACCACTTGAAATCGCCTCTGCAGAACCCCGTCAGCCGGTAGTAGGAAGGAGGGCGCCACGTCCTCTACAGGGAGCGACTCCTCGAGCTCCTGACCGCGATCCAACTCGCCCGAGGCCCTTGTATGCGCGACGAATTTCACAGAGACCCTCCCACCACCCAGGGAGCAGCCGCCAATTGCTGCTCCCTCTAGGCACCGGCCATACTCGGACCTGGCAGGGTGAGTAATCAGATCAATGTATTCCGCTGTAGCCACATACAGACTTAAAGTTTTATTCTGCTTAACATTGCAATAACCTGGCATGCTTGGAAATTAAACATTCACTTTTGGGATGCTTTTGTTGTTATTATTATTTTTTGTTTTTTTATGCAGTTGGTATGAACACAATATAATATGAAAATGCAAGACCACTGCTCCTTTTACGCTGGGGCAGTGGACACTTACATTAGCTATACCCCGGTCCTGACATAAAATGCGCAGAATTTACACTTTATCATTTCTTCTTTAAGCCTGGGTTTGCTGGGTTGCATGATTCATTTATCTAATTTTGTAATTTCATGACATATTCATTTGTCAGGGAGGACTGCACTAATGTAGAGGGGTCTGCTTAGCTTGGTGCCTGCTCTTAAAAGCCACAGCAGCCTTTACCACTTAACTCCCCTTAAATCATTTATCTCATCCAAAAGTATCTGATGAGAGAGAGAGATAGGGAGAGAGAGAGGCCCAATGACCTCACACACTGATATCTGGAAAAGGAAGCAGTTAATGTCCTGGAAGGAGGCGGGGGGGGTCTCACTACTCCAGAGTCATTGCTCCTCACCCCCCCCCCCCCCCCCCCTCCCAAACTGTCACGGATCAATCCTCCTGGGTGTATGTGAGTGTGTCTTAATGAACTGTCCCCTCCTCCGCAGGCAGATGTCAGTGGACAGTAATGAGCGCTCATGTCAAAAAGAGTGGCTGCCAACCCCTCCACTCCCTCCCCCACAGGGCAGCATCACTGTCGAGCTCACCAGCTTCCCAGTTGGTAAACATTTAATTACCCATCATCCTCCACTACTCTCCAAGGGGGAGAGAGGGAATCTCTGAGCAATGCTAGTACATCTGTTCGATGGATAGGGGTAGTTTGGGGAAAAGCAAACACATCTCTAATTTATCACTGGGTTTAACAATGAACTTTTATTAACCTTTCAGATGTGCATTTAATTACAAGCATTGTTGCTTGTCATTTCCTGAGACAATAGATGCAGTGGGACCTCTGAGTTAATGATGCCTGATCTAAAATGGCAGAATAGTCTTTTGTACTATTGAGTATCAGATAATGGCTTGCATTGATATAGCACTTTTCTCAAACTCAAAGCGCTTTACAGTGATGAGGGGGAAACTCTTGTCAACCACCACCAATGCGTAGCACCCAACTGGGTGATGCACGACAGCCATTTTATGGCAGAACGGTCACCACGCATCAGCTAAGGTGGAGAGGGAGAGAATTATTTTATCCAATTAAACTGGGGGATGATTAGGTGGCAGGTTGAGAGAGCCAGGTTAGGAATTTAGCCAGGACATCGGGGAACCCACTTCTCTTTGTGTTATATGTGAGTCGCGACCTCAGTTTGACATCTCATCTGAAAGTCTCCTACAACACAGTGTCCCCATTACTGCAATGGGACATTGGGATTTGTTTGACCAGAGGCAAGATCACCCCCTACTGGCCCACAGAGTTATGGTTCTGTCACTACTGTTTCTGTGCTAAGCTGTGATGATAACAAACAAAAACAAGATCATGTCCATTTGAGTAGGACCTATAGCTTTCTATCCATCTGTAGGGAGATGTGCATACTGGCATGTTTACAGGCAAAGAACGGAGAAACAGAATGTCTCTACACTATTGACCAGCACATTGACTGTAGGCTGTTGAATTGCAAAATAAAAGCACCTCTGCACCTCTCTCTCCTTCCCATCCCACCCAACAAAAATATCACTCTGGATTTAGGATGATACATGCATCTTAATTGCTCGTCCATTCCATCTTGTTTTACTTCAATGAAATAAGTAAGTGAGTTTATTAAACTGAGAGCCCGGCAGCTCCCTGATCACAATAAATGACTATCTGGGGATTGCCTGCTGGCTAATATAGCTTCATCTGCCTGTCCTGTTGTGATGTATTGCCCTCTGAGTTGAAGGGATTATGGTAGATTCGATATTTACCTTTCCCTTTTGTTGTGTTGGTTGACTGTATCACTCTTCATTATGTCACCAGCTCTGTCATTGGTCTCACTAAATGACAACGCCTATGGTTTCCAATTGGCCTAATGTGGGTAGCATGTGCCTCAGTGGTCGTTGTCCAGTCAGCCTGGCAGTCATGGATCTAAATTGCGAGTGGAATGATGTATTTGCGTCCTCGAGTTGTTTATCATTAGAAAAACCGACCCTCAATCTCCCTTCTGGACTAAGCGGGGAGTTCCTGTTGCTGCCTATACAGGGAGCCAGAGGGAATTTTAGTGAAGAACTTGAGCATGCAGGGATACTCAAATCTAGCCCTCGGGCCAGTAGTCCTGCTGGTTTTCCATTCCTCCCCTGTAACCAGGAACTGATTTAAACCTGACACACCTGAGTGTAATCTGTGGCCAATTTCTGACATTATTGGACTATGGACTATCAGGCAGACCTATCAGCAGTACTATTCACATTCCAGATTTGAGTATCTCTGTACTTGAGGTTTCAAATATGTGTAAGTGCACATCAAGAATAGAAGGTTTTGGTTACTGTTGGTGCAGCATATTTGTTTGAACAAACTTGACCTTTGCTCATTCCAATAAGTATTCCATTGTGGAAAATGGTTAAATAATTATATTTGAAATAAAATGGTAAGTGCATTGTGTCTAACCAGCTAATCGGCAAGGTGAAAGGTCATCAATAAGCCATCCAGGACACATTAGTTTGTCTTGCTCTCTCAGTATTTTAAAATTTATTTTTCTCACCAGACAGCACCACAGACAGTTAGTTAGCAGAAGACTTACAGTGAACTTTCCGTTGAGGTTGGGATACACTCAGTCTCAAAAACCAGGGACTTAATGGAGGGCGGCAAGAAGACACTGTTTTCCGGCTTTGCCGAGTTTCTGGCATAGGATTTTGAGGGAAGGAGAGGCTAGGGCAGCAGGGTCAGTTACCTGCTATAATTATAAGTGCATATCACACTACAGAGGTCAGTCTCTGTGTACGATTGTTGCAATGGAAGTCTTGAGAGCTTTGAATCAGTGCGAAAAAGGTGATGTACGTACCTGTGTAAAAGAGAAAAAAATTAATTGACCAGTTTCATAACTTGGTTGAAGCTGTGGAACAAAATTTGCTTGATCTTGTGCTTTTGTTGAAATCTGTGGAGTTTGCCTTATCCAATTCTTCTCTGACTCTCCTGTGTTTTTCATGAAATTGTTAAGAGAGTTTTTAAAGTTCTCTCTATCACTCCATTTTTTCTCTGTGTCTCATATCTAAAGATCTTCAAAATATTGCTTTATATTGTACAGTATTTTCTTCACTCCTCATGTGCTTATGCTACGTGGTTGTGCTGTCTGACTCAAACTACATAACCAATATTTTACCACTGTGAACAATTTATACCTGAGATCTTGTATATAGAAATGATAAAATCTTCATTGAGATGCCTTGATATGATCAATATATCTGTTAATGTTCCTCATTAAATTCTAAAACTGTGCTGTCGAGAGAAATCTTGTGCTGTTTAGAAATGCCGGCAGACTAGGCTTCTGTTACCGTAGCTCTGTCAGATTCAGCATTTGTTACTGAGAATCAAGTCTTTTATCCTTACATCATGACTCTGTAGTGTTTAGCTCCGGAATGGCAGTTATTTTTTCTTCCTTTGACTCAGTTGCAACATTAGCAGTTTCTTTCATCTCTGGGGACTTCTGTGGAACCACATGGAAAAGTAGACCTTCTGGGAACAAAATCAAGAGAATTTGAATGTGAGCGACCAGATACAACGGACGGACAAATAAACACACGTGCACACGAAAGCTACCCCCCAACACACAAACGCACATGTGCACACATGAGCTACCCCCCAAGATGATCCACTTTAACAGGCATGTGACAACACTCCTCTCCCCCCTTCATAACCCCCCCCACACACACACACAGATCAATGGTACTACCACCCCGTCATATTCCCTCTGTCTGGGATAATGGGATTTAATGGGTCCTGTCCTGTGGGACCCATCTACTCAGAGCCGGTGGTGGTGGTGGGGGGGGGGGCTCATCTGTTGTGGATCTTGAGACAACACGCATTGGCTGTCATAATTTAATGGCCATTTTGATAGACAGCCCCTGACTAAGTATTAATCAGACTCAAATTACATATGCAGCCATCTGCACACAATAAATTGTCCATTTCCCCCCCTTTTGCTCATTCCTACAATCAATAGTAAACACCGGTTTGATTTCTCTTTTTAATATTTATTAATTTTCCTGAGGCTTCTAACATTTAGAGGGAGCAAACTGCATGATAACATTTAATGCAATTTGTTTTGTTAATACAAATCCTGCAGGTATTATCTTAGGCTGTGATCGAAGCCCTTCTGGCAAATTGCAATATTCCAATTGATTCGTGAACGCATTATTCTAGACGTGGAGGAAGTCTCACAAAAACAAACATACATTTGCATTGATTCCAGTGTTTCATATTTAAATTATTAAGTTATGTACTAGCACGTTATTCAGGCCTGCCATCGACAGAAATCTAAGTCAATACAATGCCGGAATTAAATTGAAACTTTGTCGCACATCCTTGCAGCAATTGCATGCTGTTTCTTGGAAGGCAGAAACCCAGCTGCTAGGCCCTAATAACAGAGCCTGTGTGATTGGCCGATTCAGTTCAGGCTTAGAGCTGAGTGGCTTAAAGAGCAGTAGTTGGAAGGCCTACCACGGAGCGAAAGCGCAGAAAGACAAGAAAGACGAGAGCAAAGAATACACACTGGTACCAGGGAGGATTTAAAGAGGTGAGCAAATAATTAAAGGGGAAAGTGAATTATTCCTGGGATCTAAAGTGCACGAGACTTATACATACATGCTAATTATGGGGCTGCCACCTTATTTTTTTGCCCGTCGCATGCAGACTTGGGCACTTCTAATTAGATGAGACGGCAGCAGCCAGGAAGCCTGGTGGTAGTGTGCCATCGTGCTTTGCTGGCATTGGTGCCCGCTGATGCATACCCACTTGCCATGCGGTCTCGGCAGCCCCCCTGATGCGTGCCTCCATATGCCCTCCCTCCAGATGGCAACATCACTGCATGGCTGGGCTCTGCAGTGCCCGTCTTTGCTTATTTTATTCTTGGACTGTCAGCCCTGACTGATCTTATTTTTTCTGTCTTCTCATCTTATTTTAGGGGACTTTTAGTTCTTTGTGAGGGACACCCATATTTATTTTAGGAACAGCATCTCTAAGATCCAGATTGAATATTTTGAACCTCTGTCCTGTGAGTCCAGAAGATGACCTTACACAGATCGGCTTACAAACAGAAAACAGGGCGTATGGAGAAATTCAAAACCCTGTTTGGAAAGAAAAGAAAACCCAACAGAATATGTCTGTTACTCATCTGTGCCTGTCATTATAGCAGCTGTCGTGTTATCTATTTGTAGTTTATTATCTCGTTCTTCACTCAATGTCGAACTATGAGTCAACACCATGTGTATAGAAATCCCTATAAAATAGCAGCAGTGGAAAAATGATGCTCAAAAGACAAATATAATCAGCCACTCAAGTTTGGTGCTTATATAGGGCTAGTAAAGTCAATTTTCTATGCTATAATTTGCGGTGTGTTAAATTTGTGAGAGTGCTATATAAAGCTACTGTAGTTTGAAGGGTTTTTGCATTCAGTCGTAACTCCTTATGTGGCGCAGTTTTGAATCCTCAGTCATGGGTGTCTGTACTTGACACACATCATATTTTTACTGGATTTTCCCCTTTGAGAATAATTGCTATCACTTGTTTACTCTGACAGTTACTGGGAGGGCAGGACCTTTCCTGGGGGTTGGGGCTGAACAACAGCCCATGGGCTCATATCTCTATGGTAACTGCCACTCAACCTTGGCATCCTGGTGAACTGTTCAGCCAAGCCTGTGCTTGGATAAGAGGTCCTGATGCTTCTCTGAAGAGTGAGCCAGTCTGTGGCCTCGCAGTGATAGGCTGTCATGTCATATGCTTGGCGGACACCTGGCTGGGCAGGTGTTTGAACAGGGGAGCGATTATCGGCCAAGCCTACACAACGCCGCTGAAGAGCCGATATCCATCACGCAGAGCTGACATCTAGCCGCCCGCAGGCCTGGCCCAGCGGCAGCTCCAAATGCCGGTCCATGGGGGCGGGGGAGGAGGGAGTGTCTTCCGTCAAATTGGCACCAACAACTCAGCGCCCCAGCGGGCAGGATTTTCGGAGCTGGGTCCCGTGCCAAAGCTGTCTGAGAGCTCCTCTCATCTAAATGCTAATTGTTTAGGCGCCCAGAAAATGGGGAGAGGGAGGAGAGGGGGGAAGCACGTGCATTGATCGGGCATGCTGAGGCAGAGAGCAGGAAACGAGGTCTGGCGTGTGATGGTTAATATGGGATCCAGTTTCAGAAGCATGGAGCTTTTCATCCACTGTTTGTGTGTGTGTGTGTGTGTGTGTGTGTGTGTGTGTGTGTGTGGGTGTGCGTGTGCGTGTGCGTGTGCGTGTGCGTGTGCGTGTGCGTGTGCGTGCTGTGCGTGTGCATATAATTATTTCTTCCCCAGACAAATTAATTAAGCGTCTAAAGGGCTATTAGTTATCTGAATGCCTATCCACTGCAGTCCAAAGCTCAGCTAACAGCTCCCCTGAACTCTATGAGAGAATCCCAAAAGTTTCAGCCAATGCCTTTTTTATGGCTGACATCTCAGTTAAAATCATACACGTGTCCTTTGTGAGTTTAGCTGGCACATGAATATGATTATGCAGAGCTGTGCTATATACTGCCCCCCTGCTTGATTTTTAAAGCACAAATCTCCCAAAGGCTTCCTCCGGTCTACCAAATCCTTCTCCTCCTTGTCATAGGGGTGAAGGTGGGGAGCTGTTATCACCAAAAACTAAGAAGATCTGCCTTGTGATTTAAATTTAAAACGTAGACTCACTCCACTGTTCTTCAGACAAAAGAAAAGTCTCCCTCTTGGGCATCTTAAGCCGTAATGGGACTGTGTCTAATTATGCATTTTAAATCTATCAAGTTATGAAAGGACTCTTTGCCAGGCGATAGCAGAGTGTAATGGTACAATATTCTAAAGAAAATAATGACGCACAGCTTTGCTAAATGAAACAAGGGTTTCAAATCTTCTCCAGTGACGCAAAACTATATTATATACTGTTATGAAAAAGATTTGTAAGATGCAGTTCACTTTCAGAACTTTTCTTCTTCTTTATTGAAATGAATTGCAGCCTTTGATAACACAGGAGGATACATCAAATTCCCTAAAAGTGGAATCTCAATTAGAATTTTATCTCATTGTCAATTGGTGGTTTCAAAGTCTTGTGTGTCATGCTTAATTATCATTTAATCACTTATCTGTGGTCACACATATGTTAGACTTTATCCAGCTGTATATTTATTGAAGCATTTGGGAATAGCAGATTAACAGCGCAGCAGCACAGAGTCCGACCTTCCGATTCTAACAATAGTCAGTTTCAGAACCATGTTGCAGCGAGGTTCTGATTCTGCAGTGCTTCTGTAGCAGGTATACTATATTCTACTCTTGGAGGAGCACAACGCTCTCTGGGTGTTTTCTTCCTCAGACATTATTATTATCTTACTTATTATTATTTCAAACAGGAAGTCAACTCACTCGGTGGTAAAAGTGCACATCAGGGTGTTAGTAAGTGTCAGTGGTTCTGCAGGACCTTCAAAACTGGATTTTTTAAAAACACGCTCAGCACAATGCCATTGATGTATTCCATCGTAAATTTGTAAATATGTACATGGGGTGGTGGCTATGCTCTGATCCTTTATGTTTGCTCTGGCCTGGTACCAGCAAGCAGCTAGATTTTGTAAAGGAACAGATTGCGTCTCCCATCTGGTGTGAAGATTTCTGGGCCGATTTCTCAGGGCTGGGTGGCCATTAGGATGAAGACGCAGGGAGGGAGAGAGGGCACCGTGGGGACCATTCCTCACAGCGACCACCGCTGGACGACACGGAAGCCGCGAGTGGAGCACTCAGGTTTCCAGAGCTTTTAGGCATCATTAGAAATCACAACTATTGATCCTCTGCCAACAGATGGATTCCACCTTCTGGGAGTCAAGAGCAAATGTTCTGGGCCCTGAGCCTTGACTGGAAGCCTTGCCAAAAAAGGTTGATTCTTAAAGCTGTGTAATAAATGCAGGAGCTCTCCCTGTCCTTTGGGTTCAGGACCATGCTGCTCTTTGACCAGAACAAGGATTACATCTTTCAAATGAAGCAGACGGTAAGGTAGCAATAAAAAAGGCTAAAACGAATACCTTCAACCTTATTAGCATTTTAGGCATTTAGCCAACACTCTTATCCAGAGCAAACTTCAGATTCGATTCTTAACCTTCTTTACCCTATCATTTATACAGCTGGATATCTACTGAAGCGGTTCAAGTTAAGGGTACCTTGCTCAAAGGGTACAATGGCAGTGGGCCACGTGAGTATCGAGCCTACAAACTCAACATTATGAGCCAGTTTCCCTAGCCGTTATGCCTACACTGCCGCCTCCAACGTATGTTTGGAGATGAGGAAGTCTCTTATCTGGCGCCCCAAGTTCATGGGACGAGGAAGAAGGAAAGAGATTCTTGTTTTTGGGGAGTGTTGTGGGACACTGAGGCTCAAGTAACACCAGTGACAGGTCTTCATTGGTTGTATCAGTGACTATTCATTACAGGGTCCAGGGCAGGGGGTGGGGGGGTGGGGGGGGGGGGGGTTGGGAGCTATCACATCATCCATCCAAATAGAGACAGGCACGTCTCCCCCCAGAGAAGAATGGCCATTCCTCTGTCTGAGCAAAGGCAAATTGCCTTGCCGTTATGACATTAAGTAGTCCAAATGAAAATGAATATGACGACGGGGAATGAAAAAGCCAGACATTTAGAATGGGGGAGGAGGAGGGGGAGGTGGAGGGGGGGGGTTCAGGAGCAAACTTCAGGAATCAGGCGTCCTTGGGGAGCAGGCTGTTCAGGAGGATAGCGGTTGAAAAATGATGCCGATTCTTTGCCATGTAAAAAGAGATGACTAGTAAAGATAAACTTGCTTGGGATTTATCAAATAAATGCATGCAGACCCCCGATACACGGGATATTTAATTTCACATTTACCGGATTTCTTCTCAATCTTTGGAGCGCGTGATCCTGAAACACTAACGCAGGAAAGCTGTTCTTGTTTATCGTCAGTAAAAGCCCGTTTTATTTGTTTGTTTTTTGCAGTTGTGTGGTTTCCACGTGCAATCTGTGACTCGTATGTGCGTGTGCCCTGAACACAACAGACATCGGAGTGCCAGGAAGAGCACCTCACTGTGCCCATTTTCCATTTGACTCTGATAAGATCTGTGACCATTTCCTGCCCGGCCACCATCTTTCCAGCGGCATTACTGTGTCATACTTTATTGTAGGAGATGGTAAGACAAACCTGTCTGCCACATTCATTCAGCTATGCTCAAGAAGCACTTTGTATGTGTGTATTTCTGCCTGTTAATACAGTATTTATTTGTGTGCATATGTATATGCATGTGTGAGTGTGTGTGTGTGTGTGAGTGAGTGTTTTTGTGTTTGTGTACAATATGTAGGTGTGCATTGTCACAGATAAGATATCTCCAGCTGAAATCCTTCCTGATGTCCCCCATGTGATAAATGTGCTATAAAGCTTAAATACATGAGAATGTGTAATGGTGAATAATATGTGAAACTGGAAATAATCTAGTGAGACTGAATTCAAAACATTATGCAGAAGAATTAGCAATGCTTGAGTAATTGTCATGAGTATTGTGCCACATTGTAAAAAAAAACTTTAAAAAAAAACTGTAAAAGCTTAGATTGAAACCCTTATCCTCCTAAACCCCATCAATGTGTTGTTCCCTGTAGAGGAGACCTAATCTCAAGAACCTTATGTTGTCCTATGCTGAAAACTACACTACAAGGGACATTCAATAAAAATAAAATAAATAATAAAGATTGTGCTCTTTGACATATCCACCGAGAGGCTCTCTGGACCCTTTAGGAATCCTCAGTCTGCTAACGGGTAGCTATAATTTTCAATTACTTCAACTGGTGGTTTGAGAAAATGAGTCTGTGACACCTATAAGAAGGACGCATTCACCTCCGCCACACATTTTAAACACACTGGAATTAGCCAGATTTTCGCTGGAGGAAAATTTGTCTTTACTCAGCCGGTGGCTGGATGTTCACAACTGTCTAAAGAACAATAAAAGTCTGTATTTAATGGCTGACACGCATGTCAGCTGGAATGAATGCGTTGCGTCTGCTGTTTATCCCGAAAGGTGCGCTGATTTTAATTACGCTCTTATTCCTGTGAAACTGTATGACTAAGCACCTTGGATAATCACTCGCCCACTCACCTGATGTGGATGGGGTTGTCTTCCTCAAATACTAATTTGGTCAGTTCGTCAGAGGGTCTAAATTAACATTACACAGCAGTCTAACATAATGGTTATGGAACTGGTGGAAGCTTTTAGGTTTGATTTCCAGGTGTGGCGCTACCCTTTGAGCGGGGTAGTTAACTTGAATTGATTCACTAAATATCCAGCTGTATAAATGGATTGTAAGTAAGGAATGTAATCTGTGTAATCTCTGGATAAGAGTGTCTGCTAAGTGACTTAAATGTAAATGCAACGTTGGTGGCTTCTGTACAGCATGCTGGCAATGTACTGTCAATTGTGTTAAGCTGTGCAAAATTGTGGTAAACTGCATTTATACACTACATGTAGATTGCAGCACACTGAATAATATATGGTTAATATCCACATAGCCTGTTGTGCACATAATAGAATACTTCTTGTATCATGACATTTTATACATGTTAAAACTGGAATTTTCATAGCAACAGGCTATTCCAAAAACAGTAGTTTTGTTTGGTATGTTTAGAGAGTAATAATGTTATATCGATGTGGTTAGAGAGTGGTAATTTGAATTTCAGGTCTTAAATCATCTTGTTCTGGGCTTTTGTTGAGTACTCGGCAAAGTATGCTTTATATAACGTGGGTGAAGAGTCCATCTAGTTTTTAGAGAGGGTTAAGCCTATCCAGACTTTCATAATGGCGCAGCAGGCAGTAATGGGACAGCAGCATATTACTGACATTTTATTGATTTCTGGTCCGATTTCTCTAAACAAATGCTACAGTTATATGTTGTAGTACAGCTTTGAACTACTGATGTCCGATCTGAGACAGAATCCTCAAGGACAGAATATATGAAAAATAATTAGATACTGTATGTTTGCGTGTGTGCCTGTGTGAATATGCAGTATATACACGTGATAGTGAACCGGTGTACATTTGTGCATGTTTGAGTGTATCACTTGCTTCGATTGCGTACTTGGTTGTTTCTGTGTTT
>CM056380.1:75784538-75825875 GCA_029718625.1 Synaphobranchus kaupii | reverse complement strand
CTGCGACAGGGCTGCAGCTAAGCCGAATCGCCTCACAGGGAGGGAGGGAGGGAGAGAGAGTGAGTGAGGGAGGTGGAGAGAGAAAGAGAGAGGGAGAGAGAGAGAGAGAAAGAGAGAGAGAGACAGGACAGCACGAATCTGTCAATGTGAGTGCACCGGGGGGAGAGAGAGACTCATTATGTGAAAATCCCATGCGCTCCCCTTTATTCCAGGGACATCTCTGGAGGACAGCATCACCGCGACAACCGCGTATGACCAGCGATCCACGCGTCAGCACGCCTCCCCTGCCCCGGGGTCCACAGCCAAGAGGAAGCCGGCGTCCCGCCACTACTCCGTATCTCTAATTAAGGTTAGCGATCAAGCTGGAAGATCTCCCTCTATTATCCGCTGCCGAACTGCCCGTAATTAGCACCGCGAGTGTCGTTTTAATAGCTACGCTGAATAGTGTTTCCGCTGTCGGGACGTTAGGGGCTGGGGTGGGGGGGGGGGGGGGGGGGGGGGGGGGTGTTCTTAAAGTGCCATGGTGCAATGTTGTGACTGTTGTTATTGTTTTTAATTGTTATGAAAGGGTCCTTTCCCCCCCCCCCCCAGACTCAGCGGTATAGTGTAGATGAAGGGGATTGGTTGTGCGTAGTTGGGGAGAATTCACGGAAGACCTGAAATCAGGGTTGTTTCTGCTCAGAATACCGTGCACTGACTCCCGGGATGTGCCTGGCAGGTCCTCAGAGCTGGTTTTTGTCATCACGCTCATCGCTGGGACGTGTCCTAACGTACTCCTCGCGTGTAGGGCTGAGCCCACTGAAGGACAGACTGAGCTGTTCACCCAGAGCTGTGCACAGAGGCCCGGGTCAGTCGGTTCTGCGGTCCTTGGGGCCGGAGTGGGGCTCCCCGTCGCAGCGTCTCACCTGCACCTGTTTTGGGGCTCCTCCTGCTTATTGGGGTGATAAGGTGGCTCACAGGCTGGCAAGTGGGTGGGCTGGAGTTGCAGGCATAAACACAGGTGGACTGGGGGACTGCAGGGCTCACTCAAGTAGTTCTCTCTCCTCTTTTCTCTCTCCCTCTGTCTCTGTCCTTCCCTCTCCCTCTGTCTCCCTCCTGTCTCTCTCTCTCTCTCTCTCTCTCACTCACTCTCTTTCCCTCCCTCTCTCCCTCTCTCTCTCTTGCTATTTCCAGTTGCATTAGACTGATAATGGAATGACAGTGGTTCAGTGTATCTGGACGGGTGTGTTTTCTGGTTCACTGAGCCCAAACGGGCAGTTTATCTCCACACACTGGTGTGCAACACCTGAGCACCTCTCTGGACTTATCAAATTGCAGCCACTGTCTGATCCAGAAACGCAGGCGCGTTAATGGCAACCAATTATCGTCGGCCTGCGCACAGCACGTTAGCACGTTTTGCTCTTCTGCATGATGCGCTGTAATTGCAGCCACTGTGCGGTTTTCGGGGACGTAACATTAGTGACTGGAAGAATGGAGGTTTGTGAGGGTTTTGATTCAAAGTGCTTCTGACGGTTAGCTCACTCGTAAGGAATGAACCCCCAGTGTTTCTAGATTTTCTTCAGATGTACAGAGATACTGTAGACATAGAGAGAATGCAGCCCAGAATGAGAACGGCCATTGTTAGGCTTTTCCCTGTCCCCCCCTGAACAATGCAACTCTTTGATATGTGTTATGCACTCAGAAAGTTGCGTAGTTTCTCTAATTAGCCCAGTCTCTCTTCGCTCTCTTTTATTTTATCTAATTCTGTAATTCTCCCTGAATCAAGATAGTCTTGGTGCTTGGGCAGGTCACTTTGTTTCTCTTTGTTTTCCCTTCCTTTTCTCCCACATGATCTCATCCCCCTTTCTCCCTTTGGAGACCACCCCCCACCCCCTGGTAAAAAGAGCCACAAGTGTTCAATATCCATCTACCCTGTCTCCCTCAGGAAACTGTTAGCTTCACTAAATTAATCTGCATGACTAATACTCAGGGAAAGGATCGATTTCTCAGACACACGTTATTAAAGCTCAATCATGTCAGTCTCACTTGGGTTCTTGGGTTCCGAACACGTGTGTTCAGTAATGGAACCTCTATGATGGGAGATTAATATGGGCAACTGAAACTGAGAAAGATTTGGGCTGGTGAGGCACTGGATGAACTCGCAGCAGGTCACCAAATTAACCCTTTAAGGTGTAAGATCACAAAGTGTGATTAGAATATTCTTAGCTGAGAAATTCCAATGCTGATGCATCAATCACTACTGGTCATTGAAAAGCAATGGAGTTCTAGAACACTGACGTAGAATTTTGAAAAAAAAGCCCATTCTTCAAAGAGTTGCTAACGCCCAGCGAAACGTGGGGGAGGACAGAAAGACAAGCGAGCCAGCGGTCAGGGCTGGACAATGACGGGAAGGTGGATGAACAATGGGGAACAGGAAGTCAAGTATTGTGTGGAGGAAACTTTGGCCTGTGAAAAGCACCTGCACCAGAGCAGCTGCAGGCTGAACGCAAGGCAGGCATTCAGTGACACGTAGTGGCAGTCGCCCTTATTATCCCCATTCTGCATTTGTGCATGATAGCACAGATTCTAGCTCTGGCTCATAGACTTTATCAAAATTCTACCCTTTCAACTGTTCATTGACATATTAGCAGTGGTTCTTTTAGTTTCCAAGTTACTATTAAACCTAAAACTACCACTATTTCCATAATGTACTTGTACAATTGCACGCAAAATTATTCAGTTAGACCTTGGCTTAGATATTTTTATGCCATTTCTCATTAAGTCAAGACAGAGGGGATGGGAGTTGGCCATTTACTAAGGTTCGACCACTCTGTGAAACTTTAAACAGCTCATTTTTCAGACAGCGTTTCACAACACAGATCAAGTTTGGATGGAACTACAAAAGCAGTTCTTTTCAGGATGCTCATGGGTATTTTTGGGTTTTGTATTTGCGTGTAAAATCTTAGAAGAGCTCGTAGAAGAGCTTTTCTTCAACATTCCTGCTGGGAATTATGGGCATTTATTTTCCAGTTGTGCAAGCTGTGTGACTATTTAGATACCTCAAGACTCCTCCAACCCTTTATAGGAACAGGAGTTTATTGCAGATGTTGTTTGCCAATACATCAGAGAGCCTTTTTTGCAGTGTAGTGATTACAGATTGCTTGGATAGGTTAATTATTGGTAAAGGTAAAATATTTATGCACAGTCTCTATTTTGTGGTGTTTGTGTGAGTCATTCTGTTCCGTACTTTTATTTTTCATGTATTTTGTGAAGCACCTTGTGTTGTACTCTTTGCCACGAGTCTTTCCAGTGTTTACATTCCCTCTAAACCTTAATGTAGAACTATATGATATCTCACTGTAAAAGTCCCAACGATGCTGTCTGATCGCTGTCTTTCTCAGCTTTACGGCGAGAGATTAAGTGTTCTCAATTTGCATTTGCCCACAGATATCCAGTATTTTAATCAGATAACATGTCAGGACAATTTATAGACTAGAAGCTCCAGAACAGAAGTAGCACAGAGATTCATATTGGCGTTTTTTTTAGCTTGAGGTCCCTCTGCCCACCCCCTGCCCCCCCTTCCCCAGGAAAAACAATCTATTCTCTTAAATGTGAACCTGTACACATTCTCCATCTCTATGAAAAAGCACAGCAATAAAGCTACAGTGTGAAGCAGTAAAGTTATGAAGTTATGATTTTGATATAACACTGTCAGCGCTGACATAAACGCACAGCAAGCACCCCAGTACTAGCGCAAAGCCAAAACCTCTCTCTCCTTGCCTTAAGTGTTCTAAGAGAGGGAACAAGCACCCCAGTACTAGCGCAAAGCCAAAACCTCTCTCTCCTTGCCTTAAGTGTTCTAAGAGAGGGAACAAGCACCCCAGTACTAGCGCAAAGCCAAAACCTCTCTCTCCTTGCCTTAAGTGTTCTAAGAGAGGGAACAAGCACCCCAGGTACTAGCGCAAAGCCAAAACCTCTCTCTCCTTGCCTTAAGTGTTCTAAGAGAGGGAACAAGCACCCCAGTACTAGTGCAAAGCCAAAACCTCTCTCTCCTTGCCTTAAGTGTTCTAAGAGAGGGAACAAGTACCCCAGTACTAGCGCAAAGCCAAAACCTCTCTCTCTTTGCCTTAAGTGTTCTAAGAGAGGGAAAGACATTCATGCAATTTAGTAATAATGCGTTTAGTAATAACGCATTATTCTCCCTGCATAATTTTTAGGTTTGCCTCCAGCATTTTCCTCCCGTCCTCCCGCGCCCTTTACCACGTGTTCACACCACCAATCCCCCCCTCCCTGAGGGGTAACACTGGGACGAGGGCCAGGGACAGCCCTTGGAACCGAACCCGCCTCTGGGCCGTGGCAGACCTGCAGACGAGGAGGTGGCTGCTGTCGGTGTTGTGTGGCAGCTGGAGGGGCTTGAAGTTACCCGCACTGAGCCGGCAGCCATATTGATTTCACTCCTTCCCCTTTCCCTGTGCTTCTATCCTCTTTCTTCTGTCTGTGTTTGTATATGGATCTGGCAGAAGGCTAAGAGGTGGGAACAATATTGAGATTTGGGAGGTGTCTCAGGGGGCCACCATGCCTGGCAAGGGGCTCAGGAGTGGTGGGGTGGGGGGGTGGGGTGGGGTGGGGTGTGGTGTGGGGTGGGGGTGGGGGGGGGTGGGGGGTGGGGTGGGGGGTGGGGGGTGGGGGGTGGGGTGGGGGGTGGGGGGGTGGGGGGTGGGGGGTGGGGTGGGGTGGGGGGTGGGGGGTGGGGGGTGGGGGTGGGGTGGGGGGGCTGGGGCTGGATATAGTCTGTCAAGGACAGACTTTGGGTCTAACACCTTCTTGAGCATTACTATGTCAACGTGCTTCCCGTTCAATAGCTGAAAATGGCTCAGGGTATTCAGGGCAAGATTAATTCCCATCAAAACACTGATTACTTTTTCTGTACACCCTGTTTTTGTGTTCAGATCGTTGGGTTTACTGTTCTGGAGAGTGTTGAGTTACGTGCAGTCACTGTAGCCCGGGGAGTTCTCCCGTGGATATATTGAGCATGCATCTCCGGGCAGTTATTTCTGTGCATCGGCTGACAGTTCTGGACAGCCTTGTCCTTGGTAGTGTTGCCACTTTAGATCAATGCCTCCGTTTTCTGATTTAACGAATCAATGCCTGTGAATGGTTTGAGGTTTGGACATTAAGAAACTGATCCGTGACTGGAATCATGGAGTCTCTATTTATACGCGGTATGTTCTCTGTGGGCGCTAAGATCAGCATGTTAATGATTTATTAAGAGGGTCAAAACTGGCAACACCGAATTCAATGATTACATCCGGAGGTCAAAGGTCAAACAGTTGGAGCCATTGATGCCAGAGAGATAGCCAGACCATCTGCCAATGACGGGCAAGTTGTTCCAGACCCAGAGAAGCATAAAGAGGGGGCTGTGTAGGACCGGAGAAGTAGGGAGCTATCATTAATGTGAAGTGCATGTCTGTAAATAAGCCTCTGTTTAACTCTGGCATTTGGGGGGTTGGTGGGGTGCACCCCTGGACACAGAGCTGTCCATTGTTTCCCAGAATGCAACGCAGACACAGATACTACATCTATTGCTCAAATCTGCCCGGCTCTGATGACTAAATCAGGTGAACAGCTTGCAGCTGTGCTGTACGCTTTCACATCTGCAAGCGGCAAATTCCATCGCAGACCATGTTTTGACAGCTAGAGATTAACATCATGACTCACAATGGCTTCATTTAGGGCCACTTAGGGCCACCACCAATCAGATTCCAGTTAGAAATGCTTTATTATAGGAACTGATATGCATATAGCTGTCAAAGCAACTTTTCCACTGGGAAGAGTCAAGACATCAATATCAATTTAAAAACATGATAAATAGTGAATGTCATTCTCATTGCATATTCTGTTCATTAAAATTTCCACTACAGTTTGCTTTTTAAAACAGTTGTTTGCTAAAAAAAAAAATGCCCTCATCTTTTATAATGGAATTTAATAATGAGAGGCATTTTCACTGAATGGAATAAGAATGAAAACTAAACAAAGGTGAATAGACTGAGGCTTGTAAATTTGAAAGAAACACTCAAAAGAAGGGTTCTAAATATGGAGCTTTTCAGCTCATTGGGTTAATGCTGAGAGATCAAGAGGGCAAGCACTATCCAATGAGATCTGAGCCTTTTCACTCAATGGGCAATTGCATTTCACCTTGCCAAAGAGGTATATAAATTAAGTGAATGACTTTTCTTTCCGGTTGAGACTTAATCTTTCAAGTCAACCTGGACTTTTTCCAAATTTTTTCATTCTCACTTGCAATTCAATGAGCACAGATGCTAGAAATCTACACAGGCAAGATCAATTAGATGATTATCTTCCTCTACGTCCAAAGGCACACCATCTGCATAGCACATGGGGCTTGGATCAATAGGTTGAACATGTACACATTTACAGGTCAATATAGTAAGCCTACATCCAGCCCTTTTAATGATGTTGCTGTGGTCTTACTTGGCTGCATGACATGACATAAACACACGCATGCACGCGCACGCACACACACACACACACACACACACACACACACACACACAAGCACACACGCATGCACAAGCACACACCTACACCACATATAGACACACATAGACACACAAACACGCACGCGGACACACACAAGCACACACACAGCTACACCACATATAGATACACATAGACACACAAACGCGCACGCGCACACACACACACACACACACACACAAGCACACACGCTTGCACACACACAGCTACACCATATATAGACACACATAGACACACAAACACACACGCACACACACACACACACACACACACACACACACACACAAGCACACACACACCTACACCACATATAGACACACATAGAAACACAAACGCGCGTGCGCGCGCACACACACACACGCATGCACACACACAGCTACACCACATATAGACACACAACTGCACATGCACACACACACACACACACACAAGCACACACGCATGCACACACACACACACACACCTTCACCACATATAGACACACAAACACGCACACACACACACACACACACACACACACACACACATACACAATCACCACTCTGTGTCCTGCACCATTTACTGCAGCAGAGGAAGAACCCTTCCCTCCACTATCATTCCTGTCTCCCCTTTGCCTCTTAATCTGCTTGCTAATATGTCCTCCTTCTTAAATAGTCAGCAGTTTCCTCTCCACTCTCTCTCCCAGTCCACTTCACCCTCGAACCACCAGCTGAGGTCAAGATACAGAGACAAGAATCAGCTGTTCTGAAACACAGACTTCCTGCGTGCGATCAGCTCCGCTGGCCTTCTGCTAAGGCCAACCGTAAGCCGCAAGCCTTCGCCTCAGCGTGAGATTTGATACCAATTACAACAACAAAGGCAGCATAGAACGAGGGGTTATTGTTAGGCTAAGAGAGAGGATTACAGAGGAAAGCAGAGCTTTTTAGAAAGTTATGAAAATGATATCTCAGAGTACAAGAATTCTGGGCTTAAACGGAAAGTGAAGACACGGTATAAAAACATCAGATTTCAGATTTCACTTGTGTTACTGCTATTGTGTATTGTGAAAGACACATGAATGCTTTACATTACCAGCCTCATATATGTAATTACAACTAACAATACTTACCACAATTGAATACTCTGACATTTTTGAAGCCCTAGGACTGCAGTGGTAAAAGACGGTCTGTTCGCACGCACGATAGCCTTTCCTTGCCTGCATACTCATGTTCAGTCAGGCTTAGAGAGGAATAATGTGAGACACTTTTAACATTTAATCTGGTCACTGCCGCCCCGGCGAGCATGCGGGAAGAGAAAAATCACAAAGAGGTTGGGTAAATAATGCATCACCGGCTCATGCCGTCATTCCTCGCGGCCGTGAGCTCAGCGGGTTCTCCCACCGCGGGGTGGCAGACAGAAGACAGGCCCTTTGTATCTGTCAGTGGAAGGGTGTGCTAGGGTGTCGGGGTTAGGGAGGGCACAGAGAGCCAATCGAAAAGGCTTTCTGTCACATTTAGTTGTGATGTCAAACGCAGGGGCCCCGGCGCAGCTGCATGTCGAGAGAGAGAGAGAGAGAGAGAGAGCGAGAGAGAGAGCGAGAGAGAGAGCGAGAGAGAGAGCGAGAGAGAGAGCGAGAGAGAGAGAGAGAGAAAGAGAGAGCGAGAGAGAGAGAGAGAGAGAGAGCGAGAGAGAGAGCGAGAGAGAGAGAGAGAGAAAGAGAGAGCGAGAGAGAGAGAGAGAGAGAAAGGGAGAGAGGGATTGATTTGATAGCCCTGAGAACGCTTTGAGAGAGCCTTGTGCTCGCAATCGACTGAAGCCACAGCTTCGCTCTGATGCACAGCTCAAGAACGGTCATTTCGATTTCGATATCATTCCATTTGGTGTGTGCCGGGCACTGCCGTACTTACGCTGATTGCTCTCTCAAGCGTTTCAAGTTCCGTCTTTCATAAACCCTTCCTCAGAAGTAATGTCACGGCCAGACCCAGCGACAGCCGTGTCATTTTGCGAGTATCGCACCATCTATCCCCTGAAGGGGTGTGCAAGGGTGACTTTATTTTGGGTTTGTGGCGGAAAGAGGAAATCGCATCTTTTTGTTGATGGACAAAGAGCTTCATTCAGTCTCCCTCTACAGAGCTGAAGGGCCTGACCTTTGGCCCCGCGTCTAATACGACTATAAAAACCTACAGATGTTGAGGAAAGCACGCCACTACAAAAAGCCCATGAGTTCTGCCTGGGGTTCTTTGCCCTGACCGTCTTCTACATTGTCAGGATTGACAGCTCTTTATCCGCTACGATTGACAGCCTGACAGAGCCAATGGGGTCCTGGCACTGAAAGGGCCATAAGAGGTTGAGCCTGTTCAACCTTTGCTACTTGTAGTGCCAGATATTGTAGATGCTTCACAAATTCCCTTCCTCTTCTCCCACTGTACATGTATATGTAACATGTATATTCAGGATTATTATTATTACATTATTATTACTTCCATCTCTGGATTCATAGCATCTCACATGGAATTGAAAGGGCTGAATATCCTTCTCCATTCCTTCTCCGGCACCTGTAAATTATGCTGTCAAAATATTTTCTAGGTGCAGATTTGTCAGGGCTGAGGTACTGTGCTGATTGCTGCTCAGGGCCTTTTGTCTGATTACACTCTCTTCTGCTTTTTACTAGTGCTCCGGTCATGTACGAACGGATCATAATACCAGAGAAAATGCCTTCATTGCCTTGCAAACTTGGCACTTATTTAAAAATGATCGCAAACACTCTGCACTATCTGCTGTCTGCCTGTTTTTCAAAAATACAGTTTCGGTGTCTGTGTGAGACTCACAATGTCCTCTTTACATCATCTTTAGGCGAGGGGATTTACGTCAACTACAAAGTCAAGGCCGTGACTATTATTTACTAGTTTGTGTTTGTGATTCATAATTTACTGTAAAGCTCTTCTCTGATAGATGCTCTGGGGCAGAAAACACACTATCTTGATGGAATAAGTGTCTGATGCTGTGATTCTAAGACAGGGCAACGGGGAATCTTGCGGAGTGGTCTGAAAGGGCGAGGCCTTCGAAAAAATCCCGGCTGCTCAAAAATCCCTTGAATAAATGAGTCTTATGTCTCCTGCTGACATCCCACTCTTCACTCAGGGCCTTGTACTGAGCAGCACCCCTGCTGGGGGCAGGCACTCCATTTAGGCAGAGACATCCCACCAACAGATGTGCAGGAAGAGCTAAAAGCATACCTGCCTGAGGCTGCTATTAGCCCTCTCATGGGATGCAGCGGTATGACTGTGAATGTGTGACTGTGTGACAGCGCAACAGTGTGTGTGTGTGTGTGTGTGTGTGTGTGTGTGTGTGTGTGTGTGTGTGTGTGTGTGTGTGTGTGTGTGTGTGTGTGTGTGTGTGTGTGTGTGTGTGTGTGTGTGTGTGTGTGTGTGTGTGTGTGTGTGTGTGTGTGTGTGTGTGTGTGTGTGTGTGTGTGTGTGTGTGTGTGTGTGTGTGTGTGTGTGTGTGTGTGAGTGTGATTGTGTGAGTGTGAGTGTGATTGTGTGGTGGAAGATCCAAATGGTCTTATATAACATACCACTCTCACAGACACAAAGGCCCAGTTTAAACTGACCCCGTCTTTGACCAAAACATTTCTGTGTACAGGAGGAGCTGTATATTGGATTAAAAAATAATGTCCAGATGATTGCCCGAGTCGTTCATCGAGGCAGCTTGTTAATGTTGCATTTGGATAACACAGCAGTGCCTAGGATCGCATGCATTTATGGGAAACTGAGTCAAATGGGGCCTTCACTCCAAGACAGCAGGCAGTCCTCATACAGTGTGGGTGTGAATAACATTTCTCATTACTGCTTTTTGCTGTTGCTGATTTAAGGCCAGCGAAAGAATAGCGTCGGGCGTTTGAGTTACAGGAACTAGATTAATTCATCAATGGCACAGTCGGCTCTGCTGTATGGCATGCCAGGCTGCTTAAATAGTCTGGTTCAGGTCCAGAGGGACACTTTTGTGAGATACTCATGTGCTCCTTGACAAGCAGTCGAAAGAAGTGAGTCCCAATTATGGAGCCAAGAAGAGACACGCAGCACTTCCCAACGAGGGTGCGGGGATAACACAGACACAAGAGAAATATTATAAAGCAATCCTTCAGTTTCCCCAGTCATTTTACGCTTTTTATTACACCTTTTCCGTCCGATCCGTAATAATGGTCATGTAATAATGATTACCGAATGGTGTCAGAACAAGGGAAGGCAATATGGACCCTGAGAATTGCATACCATGGTAGATTCCTAAATCCTGGAGTCCAAACTCCAGCGATGTTGCTAGTCCCCCTGTTTTTGTGATGGTCAGAGAGGACGTATCAAAAGCCTTCCTGCTAAAACTTTAATGGATGCGGTTGGAAGAGAAGCTGGCAGGAAGTGTTGAGCCAGCGTTCCGGCACAGGCATAGAAATAGCAGCCATGCCATTTGTGGCTCCAATGTCTAGGTTTCAGAAGCCGCTGCCGCTGCCAGACATATAATATTCTGTTTTCTCACCTTACGCCAGCATAAACCAGCATAAACAAAATCTCCTCTCCCCAAAAAATATTTTACCCACACCCCTCCTGACAATTGTGCATCTTTCCTCTGCTATATTTGCATTTATAGAACTGCTAAACTATAATTCAGCATAACAGTATTGTGATGGATGGATTTTTGAGAGGAAATAAAAGCCAGTTTGTTTCTGCGTGTGATTTCAGCACCACGGACAGGGCACGGTACCGTGGCTGGATTGCAGTGGGTAAATCTGCTCTTTGTTTGACTCTGCCAGGTTTTTCACTAGGAGCTTGTGGGCTCATGCCAAAAACAAGGCGTGGTTTCTTCTCGAGGATGGGGCGTCTGGTCTACCTGCTCTGCCTCAGCTCCCTGGCTCTGAGCTACACCGTTGGTAAGCCCATTTTCCCCAATTATTTCCCCTTGTTCCATTTGCATTACGTCCCACACTTACTTTTAAGATGTATTTCTTTGTCCTTGTGTGCCACCTCGTCCCCATTGTAAGCTCTGCTGTTTTTTCCCCGTTATCCCTCTCTCTCTTTTATGTTTGCGGTTCTCTCAATATTTTGTCTCACCCAACATCTGACAAAATAAAAATGCAGGATGTCATGCTGGTTATTTGGAATGTTTCTGGCATCTGAGTGAATTGGGGGGGGGGGGGGGTTGGGGGGGTCTGGACGAGGATATTAAAAATGTATGTTGTTATTTTTGATCAGCGAGCGGAAGATATTTGTTTTTCCGGATTTTGTTTTTGTTAAAATAATTCAGAGGTCTCATAAAATATGGATGGAAACGGTAGTGATGTCTGAGTTTCAATTATCTTAGCCCGGTCTAGTCACGCGTGTACTCACACATGCAGCGTCTCGCCTCCATTCATCTCAGTATCTCAAAGCCAAAGACTCCGCTTGAATGTCTTAGGGCCTGTATAATTGCATTTATGTGTTTCTGGGCATTGCCATTTCAAATGACGCATATAGGATTTCAAATTAATGTTCTTGCGTCTTTTGGGGATATAAGGATATGTACTTATGTACTGCATCTATACTGGTTCATAACGATGGTAAATCATTATGAACTAAACTACTTGAAGTGTGTGTCTCACCTCACGTTTTCATCTACTCCACTACAGAAGGCTTACAAAGAGCTACAGCCAAAATCGAGTAGGAACAGGGTACAAGGTAGAACACATCCTGAAATGGGGGGGATATCTACCCAAGAGGTGCAGGGAACATTCAGGCTTGAAGGATTATAACTAGAGTCCCTGGAGTTCTAATGCAACAGTGTTATCTACTGCCTCCACTGCTCAACCACTCTGCCTCATAAATATTATATCTTTTTTACATTATGGAGCAAGGCAGATAATAATAAATGCTTGCTTTGCAATAATCCCTACCCAATAAGAAGTATACTTGTATGCAGCGCTACACACAAACAGGGATGACTTATATGCAGAGGCAGAGATGTATCTAGACAGACCATTCCCAGCTGCCATAGACGTGTAATCCCAGCCTAGGAGAGACCTTGAGGAACCTTATGAGAGATTCTTCTTTCCCTGTCCCAGTCTCTCTCTCTCTCTCTCTCTCTCTCTCTCTCTGTCCCCCCCTCCTTCCCCTCACAAACAAACACACAGAAATAAACCCAGCATTCCTGTCCCTAGTGCTGTACTCCACGACTCAAACTCCATTTAAAATGAAAGGCCTGGACTGTCTGCACACCGGGGGAGTATCTGTCCACTAATACCCCCGCTGGTCCCCATGTGCCTCAGATTACATTTGTCACTGCAGATCCAATTAACAATAAGAACATTCGCTCTGGTAGAGAATGTCCCTGGTGAATCCAGTCCTGCTTTTTTTATTTGGTGTTTTTTTCCACTAAAATGTGTGTATGATTGCAAGTATCTTGGCTGTGTATTTCTGGCTGAAAGATGGAATCGTGGCACAGAGGTGGTTGCAAAATATTTCCAAGTTTTTTTGTTTTTTTTCGTCACTCCATAATTGAGTCATTCTCATCCAAATGTGTTCTTATGCTGGCTGTGTATCTGGTGTCTTAACGATCACCATGGGTTATTGGCTTCTCAGAATGTCTCCACATTATACACTGCCTGGCCAAAAAAAAAGTCGCCATTGTACCCGTCATGCAAAGTGCCCACTGTACAAGCCTCTGGAGGCAGCGTTATGATCTGGGGTTGCTTCAATTGGTCAGGTCTAGGCTCAGCAACGTTATGCAGCAATAAAATTAAGTCAGCTGAGTACCTGAATGTACTGAATGACCAGGTTATCCCATCAATGGGCATATTCCAGGACGACAATGCCAAGATTCATCGGGCTCAAATTGTGAAAGAGTGGTTCAGGGAGCGTTAGGAATCATTTTCACACATGAATTAGCCACCAGAGTCCTTACCTTAACCCCATTGAAAGTCTCTGGGATGTGCTGGAGAAAACTTTACGGAGTGGTTTGACTTTCTTGTCGTCAATACAAGATCTCGGCCAAAAATGTATGCAACTCTGGGCGGAAATAAATGTTGTGACATTGCATAAGGTTGTCGAAATAATGCCACGATGAATGCGGGCCGTAATCAAAGCGAAAGGCGGCCTAACTAAATATTAGAGTGCGACTTTTTTTTTGGCCAGGCAGGGTATATGAACAATGATTCATGGCCGAAGCCAAGGACTGATCGGAAAGGGCCCTGGAATTGAATTACATGGCATCGCAGGATGTAACCTTCCATTTAGTTCTGTAATAAATGTATAAATATGAACGCCCAAAACATTTACATTGCAATATATCTAGTTTACAACAAAACCATTTACATCTCTACCTCTCTTGCATAGCAAACTGGAGGCGCTCGTCTGAGTTCAGTCTGTAGGGAAGGCAGTGTGCCGCTGACCAGGTTTTATTTGAAAGGGGCAAGCTGTTCATCGTCATATGGGACCAGCTGTTGTGATCGTCTGACCTTCAAAATAGCCCAGAACAGCTGGACCGGCATTGTGAAGAATCCTAATGAATGTTGAGGTGTGAATGTGTGCAAAGCAGTGGGCTTGAGATGGGCATTTACCCAGGCTTCTGAATTGTGTGTTGCAGTTGGGGAGGTGTGTGTGTCGGGCCATGACAGCGGGCCTGTGTTTGAGGAGCAACCCACCAGCCTGGTCTTCCCTGAAGGACTGACTGAGGAGAAGGTGACCTTAACCTGCCAGGCCAGAGCCAGCCCTGCTGCAACATACAGGTAAATGTATGGAAGCTCATAGGTCATGTAAAGTGCTCGCATGCATACTGTATGTACCATATAAAGTGTGGGTGTTTATATGTAAAGTTTTATCATACTGAACGACAGCAGTTGGTTCAAAATGCATCAGCCAGATTATCGACTAAAACTAGAAAGAAAGCTCATATACAGTGCCCTCCAAAATTATTGGCACCCCTGGTAAAGATGAGTAAAAAGGGTTATAAAAAATTAGCTTAATCTCACACTGAAAAAAATTAGAAAAATCCACCCTTTAATTGAAGTATATTTATTCTGAGAAAAAAAATCCCTCATCAAGAAATAATTATTTTTAACAAAACCACATGTGCCACAGTTATTGGCACCCCTACATTTAATACTTTGTACAACCTCCCTTTGACAATAAAACAGCACTGAGTCTTCTCCTGTGACATCCTAATAAGGTTGGAGAATACAGAGCAAGGAATCTGAGACCATTCCTCTTTACAGAATCTCTCCAGATCATCCAGAGTCCTAAGTCCTCTCTTGTGCACTTTCCTCTTCAGCTCAGCCCACAGGTTTTCAATGGGGTTTAGGTTAGGGTACTGAGATGGCCATGGCAGAAGCTTGATTTTGTGTTTAGTTAACCATTTTTGTGTTGATTTTGACGTATGTTTTGGATCATTGTCCTGCTAGAAGATCCAACAACGACCCAGTTTTAGTTTCCTGGCAGAGGCAGCCAGATTCAGATTAAAAATTTCCTGGTATTTCATGGTGTTCATGATGCCATGTACCCTAACAAGGTTCCCAGGGCCTTTGGAGGAAAAACAGCCCCACAACATCACGGAACCTCCACCATACTTAACAGTGGGGATCAGGTTATTTTCGGTATAGCCATTCTTCTTTTTATGCCAAACCCACCTTGAGTGTTGGTTGCCGAAAAGCTAAATTTTTGTTTCATCTGACCATAGAACACGGTTCCAGTCAGAGTTCCAGTAGCAAACTCCAGGTGTTTAGGTTTGTGGTGAAATGACAGGAAATACTTTTTTCTGGCATGCCTTCCAAATAATTTGTTGGCATGGAGGTGACGTCTAATGGCAGTTTTGGAGACTTGATGACCCCAAGATGCTACTTTACTCTGTAATTCTCCAACAGCGATCCTTGGGGATTTGTTTGCCTCTCTTACCATCCTCCTCACTGTGCGTGGGGGCAAAATAAACTTGGGTCCTCTTCCGGGCAAGTTTGTAACAGTTCCAGTTGCTTTGAACTTTTTACGTTTTGCCCTAACAGTAGATATGGGCATTTTCAGGTGAGTATAGCCATTCCCTGACTTATGAAGCTCAACACACTTTTCCCTCATTTGATTTGTGTGTTCTCTTATCTTTCCCATGTTGATGTATGAATAAGGGAATATGGCCTCTGTGTCAACTCATATTTATACCCCAGTGAAACAGGAAGTCATGGATTACTGCTTGAAAGTTCCTAAACACTCTGATCAACTTTAAAAAGTAAAATATAAATGGAAAAAATGCATTTTGTTCATAAGAAATTCTAGGGGTGCCAATAATTGTGGCACACGTGGTTTTGTTAAAAATAATTATTTCTTGATGAGGGATTTTTATTTCTCTGAATAAATTTACTTCTATTAAAGGTTGGGTTTTTCTAATTTCTTCAGTGTGAGATTAAGCTAATTCCCCAAACGGTGATTTTTTTATAACCCTTTTTGCTCATCTTTACCAGGGGTGCCAATAATTGTGGAGGGCACTGTAACTGCAATACTCTCATTTCACATTTCCTGTGCCTTATATAATTGATTTTAAGGTCTTTTGATTGGTTTTTAAAGCACAAATGGGCTCTTTACCAACGCGCATTTCTAATATGCTGCTAATAGTTACCCTCAAGAAGGCAGGCTTAGGTCATCCAAATCCAGCCGGCTTAGTGTTCCACATGTCAATCACAGGAAAAGCAGAGGCAGCTTTTCATTTTTACGCTCCTAAACTATGCAACACCCTGGCGTTAGATACCATGCCAACATAATGCCAACCAGTGAACATTTTAAATGTTAGCTGAAAAAATATTTGCTTGTTTTTTATGTTTTTTTTTTTAATCCTTAAAGCACTTTGGGCTGTTTTTTGTATAAGGTGCTATATAAATAAGGCTGGTGATTATGATGATGAATGATGATTATTATTATTATTATTATTATTATTATTATTATTATTATTATTAATAACATACTGTGGGTATTCAAAAAAGCAGGATTACTGAGTTCGCTGGATAACTGAGTAAAATCTGGTACAGCTGTTTTTACTTCAGTCCATGTTCCATATTTGGGAGGATTTCTGGTTTTACTCGGTGCAGTTGTCCAGCTAACTCAGTAATCTTGCTTTGTGGAATACCCCCCTGGTTTGATATGACTACATTACACTATTTAGCAGACATACCACATACAGTTTTATTTACAATCCTTTTATACAGGTGGATATTTACTTAAGCAGTTCAGGTTAAGTTCCTTGCTCAAGCCACAACCTTTGAGTTGAGATCCCTAACCATTATATTACACTGTCACCCTCATTTGATATGTCTGCCCCCGGTATATTGTGTACATTTTATTCCTGCAATATGCCTTCACTAACATGATGGTTATTGATTTTTCAGCATGACATAATCTCGCTGCTAAGCCACAACCCGTATTCAGGGTGATGTAAACTGTCTAGTTTTAAACTGTATAGATCCCAAAGTCCTGTTTTGTACAAGGGAGCCAAATGTGATAAATCCTACTGCTTCGGACTACCAGATCAGCACCTCATCTATGACACTCAGCTAGAGTACACCTTGGGCAGCCATTGAGGAAATTGAGCTGACATATTGGGGACATGCTTTTTAAATTTCTTTCTTTTTTTCTTCACAACAAACCCCGATGTGTGATGCAGCAGAAATCAATATCAATAAATCCGAACCACCACTTTTTCTTAATTTGCATATCATTAACTCCATTCATTAATCTTTCATGATTTCACCTGCTCACATTTAGTGGAAGGTAATATTTTTGTCCATTTTTGGAAATTTATGACATTTATGTTAGATTGCAGTAATAATTTTCAATACATTTGTACATGTTTAAACATCTCTAAACGTGCTCCATTTACTGTAGTTGTTACTTTATTTTAGTTACTTTATTCTAGTTTAGGACTGTTACTGTTGACTGACTGAAAAATGAATGGCTGTTAACATTCAGATTCAATAACAACAAACAACAACAGCAACAGGAACAACAACACTGCAGCAGCAACAACAACAACAGTTCTTTCATTGCCCTCCAGTATGGCAAGCCATTTTAACATTTATTTCTCAAGACTTACTAGTAACTATTCTAAAGTTACTAGTACTTATTTTTCAGTTACTAGTCATTAATCCAATAGCGATTAGTATCTATTTCAGTTTTACTAGTAACTATTCATTAGATACTAGTACTTATTCTTTAGTTACTAGTAACTATTAATTAGACACTAGCACCTATTTATTTGTTACTAGTAACTATTCCAATTGTTACTAGTAACTATTCCAATTGTTACTAGTAACAATTTTATTGCTACTAGGAAGAATGTTAATTGACCTATCAAGTAGTCATTTTGACTAGTCATTACCGATGACGAGTAAAACAAAAATAGTTACTACTAAGAATAAAAATATTACTATTAACAATTGGAATAGTTACTAGTAACTAATAAATTGGTACTGGTATCTAATGAATAGTTACTAGTAAAATTGAAATAGTTACTAGTAACTATTGGAATAGTTACTAGTCACTAAAGAATAAGAACTAGTATCTAATGAATAGTTACTAGTAAACCTGAAATAGATACTAGTCACTATTGGAATAGTTACTAGTCAGAAGCAAATAGTTGATATCTGATATCTGATATCAGAGCCCCATAGAATTCAATTGCAAAATTTTCAATCCCTTACTAGTACAAATTGAATAGTTACTAGTAACTATTGGAATATTTACTTGTAACTAACGAGTAAGTACTAGTATCTAATGAAAAGTTACTAGTAAAACTGAAATAGATACTAGTAACTATTGGAATAGTTACTAGTAACTAAAGAATAAGTACTAGTATCTAATGAATCGTTACTAGTAAAACTGAATTAGATACTAGTCACTATTGGATTAGTGACTAGTAACTAAAAAATAAGTACTAGTAACTTTAGAATAGTTACTAGTAAGTCTTGAGGAATAAATGTTAAAACGGCTTGCCATACTCCAGAGCTAGGTCAGTTCCCAGACTCTGAGCTTTGGCTCCCCCTACAGGTGGAGGGTAAACGGCACAGACGTGCTGGTGGAGGGGGATTTGCGGTACACCCTGGTGGCAGGGAACCTGGTAATCAGTAACCCACAGAGTGGCCGGGACGGCGGGTCCTACCAGTGCCTCGCCATCAACCGCTGCGGAACCATCGTCAGCCGCGCTGCCAACCTCAAGTTTGGCTGTGAGTACCTTCAGTCTCCTCCCACTCCTGTAGTTACATGCACTTTCACAGGGCTCCACTGAATAAGTCAAAGGATCAGGTTCTGTCATGTATATTGGTATACTCTGAAGTTGAAACATTAGTAAAATGACTAAAGTCAGTAATTTCCCGAAAGCAAAATAAGTTTTTTAGAAAATCCAAAATGGCCCGTTCCAGTAATTTAGGAAATTTGCAATTAGGTTGCTATGGTGTAGCCATAGCCATTATGCTACACTGCAACATGCTCTAATTCCATAGCAGCAGGGCAATATTTATTTCTTGTTTTTGTTTTTTACAAAGCTGGCAGAAATAACAAAATAAAACTGTATGTAAATTCATCCACAATTAGAACTGTGTGCTTACGTTTCAGTTCAGCTATTTTAATTACTGCTTGTGTCATTCAAATAATTTGGGTTCTCTCCAGTGTTCTTACCTGCAGGTGACTGTTTCTGACAAGCTTATTAGAATCACAACTTATTGTTTATTTTTTCTTTACTGAAGAGGAAGGCTTGCATCACAATGCACTCACACCGAGTCTTGTGCTGTCATTTCTTGTACTTTTAATATGGAGTTTGGCAGAGAGCAAAATAATTACAAAACCAATGCTTTTGCACTGTAAAATCACATTTCCCAGTCCTTTCTTTTACTAATCTTAATTTTGCATTATACATTTAAATAGCACTTACTTGCTAGTGAGTGATTTTAAGTTAAAATCCATCTCTAAGATATTCTGAAAAAATAAATGTTTATCTTAAAAAAATCCAAAATATTCCTCAGGAGATTAATGGCATTAATTATAACCTAAAAATCAAGGTTAGCAATATTTTGTTTTGCACCTGGCATTGCTGCATTTGAACATAATCAGTGGTGTTTTCTGTTCTCCATGAAATTGTATTCCTATGCTGAACTCATTTTGCAGACCTCCAGGAATTCTCTCCAGAAGAGAGGAACCCACAGACAGTGTATGAAGGAGCAGGAGTCACTCTTACCTGCCAGCCCCCTCCCCACTATCCAGGTATGCTCTTTCACCATGTGACTCCACATACCTGAAGAAGACTTGGTCATTCTAGAAACCCTTAATTGTCTTGGATGACATAACATAATATATATTTTAGATATGTATATATATATATATATATATACGTATATATAATTATTTTCCGAAAATATGCATATGCTGACAATATTTAAAAATATATATATTGTAGTTTTATTGAATGTCCCTTGTCGTGTAGGTTTCAGCACTGTACAATATAGGGTTCTTGAGATTAAGACCAGACACTCATGTTCCCCACAGGGGCCAAAAATGAATGTCCAGTTCTTAGAAGGATATGTAAATTAGAATGCAGTTGCTGGGCATCAATTCAAGTATTTACAAGTCTGTAAATGTTCTCCCTCTTCTTCATTCCTTTAGCTCTCTCCTACCACTGGTTCGTCAATGAGTTCCCAAGCTTCGTCAAGTTGGAGAAGGGCCGAAAGTTTGTTTCCCAGGTGACGGGGAACTTGTACTTGGCCAAGGCAGAGGCTAACGACTCAGAAAACTATTTCTGCTTTACCACCAGTCATATGGCATTCAACACCAAGAGTGTCTTCAGCACGGCAAACCAGCTCATAGTGCAGCCTGACGGTTTGTAATGTTTTTTGGTTCATTTTTTTTTAGTTACACTGATACACTGACCCTTAATTGAAACCATTGATACTCACACATATACTGTACATACTAAACCCACAATTAATAATAATCCGGACACTGATAATGTTAGTGTCACTGAAGAATACAGAGATGGGGCTGCACACTCAGCCTGTTAAGGCACTGTTCTAGTGTGTGGATGGGCCCCATGGTCTGGTATCTGTTAAGCTACTGTTCTAGTCCATGGATGGGCCCCACGGTCTGGTATCTGTTAAGGCACTGTTCTAGTGTGTGGATGGGCCCCATGGTCTGGTGTCTGTTAAAGCACTGTTCCAGTGTGTGGATGGGCCCCATGGTCTGGTATCTGTTAAGGCACTGTTCTAGTGCGTGGATGGGCCCCACGGTCTGGTATCTGTTAAGGCACTGTTCTAGTGCGTGGATGGGCCCCACGGTCTGGTATCTGTTAAGGCACTGTTCTAGTGCGTGGATGGGCCCCACGGTCTGGTATCTGTTAAGGCATTGTTTTAGTGCGTCGATGGGCCCCACGGTCTGGTATCTGTTAAGGCACTGTTCTAGTGCGTGGATGGGCCCCATGGTCTGGTATCTTTTAAGGCACTGTTCTAGTGTGTGGATGGGTCCCACGATCTGGTATCTGTTAAGCCACTGTTCTAGTGCGTGGATGGGGCCCACGGTCTGGTATCTGTTAAGCCACTGTTCTAGTGAATGGTTGGGTCCCACAGTCTGGTGTCTGTTAAAGCACTGTTCCAGTGTGTGGATGGGCCCCACAGCCTGGCACTGTTCTAGTGCGTGGATGGGCCCCATGGTCTGGTATCTTTTAAGGCACTGTTCTAGTGCATGGTTGGGTCCCACAGTCTGGTGTCTGTTAAAGCACTGTTCCAGTGTGTGGATGGGCCCCACAGCCTGGCACTGTTCTAGTGCCTGGATGGGACCCACAGTCTGGTATCTGTTAAGGCACCATTCCAGGCATTAAAATACACAGACAATTTTCATATTGAGAGGAATTGTTTCCATGTCTAGAACTAAAGCCAACTTACTGTATGTCTGACAAAAACCTTGTTTTCAGGTAAGCATCAGAATCCTTCTGTGATCAGTAACCTTTTTTATAGCAGATGCTGTGACGTGGTCTATCGTCTATCCTCGTAATCGTCTCTCTCCCCTTAAATTTGTCCACCCATCCATTAGCCAACCCGAGGAAGTCGTCTCCCAACATTAAAGTGAGGTTCCCCTCGGACACATACGCTTTGTCTGGGCACACTACACAGCTGGAGTGCTTCGCTTACGGAAAGTGAGTCCTGCATCCACCTGATATACAAACAGCCGGGCTATCTCTGAGCTTCTGAGATAAAGCACTGCAGAACCTTGTGTCTATTTGATTTTAAAAGCATTGCATGACCCATTAATACTTGCAGGGCACCCTACAGTTTGTCCTCGAGGAGCATTTACAGGATGTTTTGATCCATGGCAAGTAAACGCATTAACTTTGTGAGTGAACATTAAAGCCCATTAGAAATACAGATAGGAAACAAGCCTTTACGTTCGCAGTCAGGCTAACTGAAACTCACTCAGGTCGTCAGCATTTCTAAAGTTACCATTCTGGAACTGTGTAATGGGAGCACCTGCTCCGGGCTGCAGTCCCGGATCGGGCACACCCTCCTCGCCTGCGCTCACCTCACACGACCTCTATCGCCCTCCGCTAGTCCCGTGCCAGATCTGCGCTGGAGGAAAGTAGACGGAGAGCTGCCCTCCAAGGCCACCACCAGCAGCGACGGGCTGGTTCTCGTCCTGCCAGACCTGGGGTTCGAGGACGAGGGGACGTACGAGTGCGAGGCCCGAAACTCGGAAGGTCGGGACACCCACCAGGGCCGGATCAACGTGCAAGGTATCCCATTCATTACACTGCATTACACTGCATTACTGGCATTTGGCAGACACCATTGTCCAGAGCAACTTCCAATAAGAAGACAAATGCATAAATCGGGGTAAAGAGCAACAGCAACTCTAGTGGTGGGAGGTAAATACACAGACAGCACAAATGTGATAAGCCTAGGATTGACTCTAAACTAGTTAAGCCTGTTAGGGATTCCTAAACAGAAAGGGCACTGAGGCGGGAGATTAATCTGCAGTATATGGTTTTGTAATGAATGCCTCTTTTGGGATAAACCATGCAGTGAGCATACTGGTTTTGTTGAATTTCTGCAGTGCACCCACTTCATTTTGCACAGCAGACTCACTGGAACTCTGTTTTTTCTTTTTCTGTTCGGTGGAGGCTGGATTTGAAACAGTATAGAAAATTGATGTCCCAGTAAAATTACATTTCATGGAATATATATAAACCAGTTATATTATAGCCAGAAATTAGTGTTAATATTCAGTGTTGAAAATAATCATTAATGTTTCTCCTCATCAATCACCAAATTTGAAAGTGATGATACTTGACAAACAGGAAATTACTTTGATGACCTTCTTGTGACCTTAGCAATTTGTAGCTACTACAACCAGTCCTGACTGATTTACTGAAAATGTTAAATGTTCTGAATTTAAGGCAAAATGCCAACACAGTGCTCTGATATCTGGATCGAAAGCTGTTCCCAAAAATATTACGCGCCGTGAAAAAGGATAGCGGCGGCGGTAATATGACCCCCAGCGACCTTGTCCCCACAGCCCAGCCGGAGTGGCTGCAAGTGATGAGCGACTCGGAGGTGGAGATCAGCTCTCAGCTGCGATGGAGCTGCATGGCTGCGGGGAAGCCCAGGCCGTCGGTGCGCTGGCTGCGCAACGGCCAGCCCCTCGTCTCCCAGGTACGCCACCTGCGAAGTGGGAAATCCAGGTTCAGAAAGTAAAAAGTCTACCCCGGTGTTTTGTTCCAATCACCTGGATTAGCTAATTAACACAATTCTTCACTAATTAGTGAAATCAGCTGGCTGGAGTTTTATTGGTGGAATAAACGTATGGCAGGGCTTTTGCTTTCTGACCCCTGGACCTGTGGAAATCACATTGGTTCCATTACAGTACACTGTACATTTGGCAGACACTCTTATCCAGAGTGACAGTAGTTGAGCACATCAGTTTTAATTTTAGGAATGAGAAAATTAGGTGTCGTCAAGAAAGCACAGAGGTTCCCCAGGGCCACACTTTTCAAACTCATCTCTTTTCCTAACTCAACGTTCACGGGCATCGGATATTCGTTTGTTCACACGTCAGCGTTGTTTCTAGTATCTAATGCCTAGTTCCCTGCACTAAACCCTGAGTGATAACTGATATTGTGGAATGCGCCTCTGAAAGAAGTTTTTTATGAACTGTGAGCACATTAGAGTGATGCAAGCTCACGTTTCTTTTATGAGTCATTTATGAATACTATTATGTATGGTAATCTTTCCCACAAAGACGTTTATTCGTGTCCTATGTCTATATTGTAATTATTTAAACATGTTTCCACTAATGAAACTTGTTGTATGCAGTGTTACTTTAAAATTGAGGGATCTATAAAAGAGTAAAATTGGGCAATAAGGTTGGTCTATTTCATAACTCTAGGTTAGAACCTTGGCCCCAGTACCTGGGGAACCCACACAGGTGATCTAGCATCAACCCACGTCCCTGTTCTCTAAACTGGGGAGAAAAACATGTGCAAGAAATAAAAATCTCATGGCATATGACATAGTTTATCTTTGCTTTGAACATATGGAATGGGGTTCGCCCTAACATGCATCACAACCCTGAATGCATTTCACATATTTATGAGTTTGTATGATGCATACATGATCAGCTCCATGCTGTCCTTGTCAGGACCGAGTGGAGGTCAACAGCGGGCTGCTGAAGATCAGCAATCTGGCCCTGGAGGATTCTGGGATGTACCAGTGCGTGGCAGAGAACAAGCACGGCACCATCTACTCCAACGCAGAGCTAAGGGTGCAAGGTGAGAGGTCAGGGGTGAAATGAGACACTCCGATAGATAAACGGCACCGCTGAGACAGATTATCACAGAGAGATGTGAGACGTAGTCTAATTAAAGCACCGGATCCCTCACACTGCTTTCTATGTCATCTGATTATTATTACCAAATCCTAATGATTAAATACTAATTCTATTGTTTATGTTTAATTCTTCCTTGTCCTCTCTGTAACATTTGTGCCTCCTCTCCTTGTTCTCTTCCCACCAGTTTTTGTGGTGTTTGTGTTTTTGCCCTGGTATTCCTGGTATTCCTGGTGTTTGTGTTTTTGCCCTGGTTTTCCTGGCATTTGTGTTTTTTTCCTGGCATTTGTGGTTTTGGCCTAGTTTTCCTGGTTGGTGTATGGCTGTCCTGTAGATGTTATGCGCCTCTCCACCTCGCTCACACTGTCCTGTGCTCTGTTTCCTTTCCCCCGTTCCCCCCCTCCACCCCGTGCCCGGCCTTTGTCGCGGCCTCAGTCCAGGCTCCGGATTTCCGCCAGAACCCGGTGCGAAGACTGGTCCCGGCCGCACGCGGGGGGCTGGTGGTGATAGAGTGCAGGCCCCGAGCGGCCCCAAAACCTACGCTCTTCTGGAGCCGCGGGACAGAGCTGCTGACCAACAACAGCAGGTAAGACCAACCGCGGGACAGAGCTGCTGACCAACAATCGCACATCCCTGCAGACTCGCACATCTCCATCACGGCTAACCACAGCAGTCGCTGTGTAGCATAATGGTCTGGAACCTGGGCTCCTTGTGGGATTCTGGGTTCAACTCCCAACTGGGGCACTGCCATCGTACCGTTCACCCTGGTGCTTAATCTGAATCACTTCAGTAAAATATCCAAGGGTATATATGCTGAAATGTAATGAAGAGCCCTTGAGCCTCGCCATTCACTGCAGGATAAGAACTAATAAACGGAATGAAGCTATTCTGCCTGTCAATCAAAAGGGATGCGTCCATGTGGCATCGCTCCCCTCCTGCCAATGGATAAAATACTGTCAAATGCTACATGGTTATGCAACGCAATGGCTGTGTGGGAGAGGGAGTTATACGTGATCTCCGGTTTGCCGTAACGCAGGGTGACGGTCACACCAGACGGGAACCTCTTGATCACCAACATCAGCCGGGCAGATGAGGGGAAGTACACCTGCTTTGCAGAAAATTATCTGGGCAAGGCCAACAGCACCAGCCACCTCTCTGTAAGAGGTAAAGCTCGCACTTTAGCATGGTTCCTTCCTGTTAAACAAGTTAGTGAAACAAGTTCATCTGTCACATTAAAGCTCACGTTCATTTTGTTAACCTATTATTCCAGCCTATAAACCAGGTTTACATTTTGTGAAAATTAACATTTTAGTATGTATCACAAAGAGCCAATGCAATGACTTTAAATAGATTCGGGAAAATATTTCAAATCATAAACATTTTTCATATATAACCCTTTTTATCTTATAATGGGGTCCCCTGGATGCCTTTGAGACTGGGGGCCCTATCTTGGCGATCTTGGCGCTTAGTCTAAGCGCATAGCGTAAAGTCCATTTTGGGCGTGTCCAAGTCCACTTTTGCTATTTTAACGGCGTGTTTTTGTTGGCGCTAAGCACGGCGCAAGGTGCAACTGGGCTGAACCTAGTCGCTTCATTAATTATAGGTGTGTCTTGGGCGTGACATGCAATAAACCAATCAAAATGTCATATCCCATTCCCTTTAAAAGCCTGCTTTTCCACCTTGGCGGATTGCTTGATGGCGAAACAGACATGCTCGTGCGTGTTTAGTGTGATCAAGGAATAGGCTAAATGGAGTATGATCAATATTATTCGGACTAACCATTAGCCTATGAGTTCCCGGTAATTCCAGACAGGGCTGTTATTTTACAAAATATATGCGGTTAAATTTTGTTAAAAGGACCTGCAACAGCTGAGAATAAGCTATCAATGGCTTCAGTCTCACCTTAGAAAACGCCAAATTAGCCTGCTTGTTCAGCGAATTTCGTTTGATTATGCAATGAAAGTGTCAAACATCAATTCCAAGAGGCTGTTCTCATGGAGTTCTCGAAGTTCAAGCTTCATCCAAAGTTCATTAGGCTACCTGCATAGTAGGCTAATATTGATTAATAACATACATACCGTTATTTTGCCTTAATGATGACACTAAATAGCCTACAATAAAGCTGTCAGGTTCGCAACCCATATGTTCACGCATATTTCCCCTTGTTTAATAATGTCCTGTTTATGGAAATGTGACCAACCTATTTTACTCGTAGCGTAATCCTTTAAAACAATCCACTTTCCCAGGAAGACCGTGAAACGTGCGACTTAAATCAGGGGAAACAGAGAACATACAGCGTACGTGCAGAGAATGGCATTAAAATTCATTGTGAATTAATTGTGTAACGTGCTGCAAATTTGTATTAGTTTCTAATTAGACGCTTAGTTCTCTTTAAAATCGTTTTGTTCAGTTATGGAATAACGGGTGAAATCAGCTGGGTTTTAAACGGTGAGAGTATGGAAACCTGGTCACTGTAATTTAAAAAATATGAAGGACGAAGAATAGCTAAGGTTACAATTTAGTTAACATGGTGGCATCTCCGTTTTTTAACCATAGGCTATCGAAAAAGAACTTATGCACAGCGAATCCGCTGTAGCCTAGGCTATTTGAAAAACAATAAATGCAATATTCACTGGACAAGGTTTTGAACTTTTTTCAGTCACAAACCATTCTATTTACTTACAGGCTGTATTCATAGATAAACAGAGCTGTATTGTAATGACATCTGAAGCGCATTTTCAGAACTTAAATGTCCGTCTATTGAGTTTTCCATTGAATGACAATTCACGCATTAGGTGTAAATGACAATTGGCGCATTAGCCTTGATATAGGTGTTATCAGCTGCTTTTTAATGGATAGCCATTGTCCCGTATCATCGCACATCGCCTGGATGTTGATGGAGTGGGCTGAAAGCAATTTAATGTGCATGGCATTCCCCTTCGCTGAGGGAAAGGTAGGCTATGGACCCTTTTATTATTATGTATTTTTTGATATAGGCTACACAATAATACTATTTCACATTGTAATCTTGATATTTTAATCATGCTTGTGCGCGCCCCTGTGTGTAACAGACAGGAGGGTACGCGCATTGTGCACACGCCTTTGTAGACGCACTTATATGCGCCGTTAAAATAACATGTATACAACTGCGACATGACTTTAGACCAGGTTAGTGGTGGTTCTAGCGCAAGCGCTTTCTGCTGGCTCAAGATAGCAATACGCCAAAAAAAATCCTGGCCACTCCTCATCTTAAGACCAACACGCCCAAACGGCGCAAGAGTACATGCTAGTTAAACGGCGTGAGCGTTAGGCGTTATTATGAACCTACCGCCGGGTGTAAGATAGCAAAGACACTTGCGTTTGGGTTAGCGCCGCTTTGCGCCGGGTGTAAGATAGGGCCCCGGGTGGGGTCCCTGGATCAGAAACGTTTGAAAACCCCTGGCCTAAAATATGAGCAGCTTCATTCTACTTGCACATACGCACTACATTCATACTGAATTTGAGGCGCAACGCCTTGTGGAGAGAACAGCTCTCTCTGTCTTCGTCCAGATGCTACCAAGATCACGCTGGCACCCTCCAACGCTGACATCAACCAGGGCGAGACTGTGCCTCTGCAGTGCCATGCGGCACATGACCCTACAATGGACCTGACCTTCACCTGGTCCCTGAATGGAGTACTGCTGGACCTGGAAGACACCGACGAACACTACCATCGCGCAGAGACTGTGAGTTACGGTCGCTGTCTCCACAGAAACGTGACCAATGTGCTTGTTGTGCTACAGCTGCTAGAGCAAGAGGATTACTCTTACATTGTTTGCTCTCGCTACAGTGCAGGGACAAAACCCAAAGGTTGGTGGTCGGTATAGCAACAGGAGAACAATGAATAGCAAAGGTATTTTGTTCATTAAGATGAAAATGAATACTGCAAATGTGTATATTAGTATTATGAATTGTGACCATTATTACCTTGATCATTAATATTCAAGCAAGGCTTGAATATTTTGACTATTTCACCAGAGCTTTATGATGGAAAAAGTCTTGAAAGTATACTGTGCCATGTTGCATTGATTTAGGTGGAATAATTGTCTTTAATAACACAAGTTGCTTAGATTACATGCTTACTGTACATCCCTTAACTACATACAGTAAGCTCAAGTTGTCCCAGTGAAAACCTGTATTCTGCTATGTGATGATTTTGCTCCATCCCTCAGAAAGAGACCATTGGGGACCTGCTGATCACCAATGCGCAGCTGATGCATGCAGGGACATATGTCTGCACAGCCCAAACAGTGGTGGACAGCGCCTCTGCTTCCGTCAAACTCGTAGTCAGAGGTAAAGGTTTCAAGGGTTGGTTGGGCAATAAAAATATATTTATCCCCCTTAAAGGTAACTCTGTTCTTCACTTCCTGCTTATTCATCCATTCAGTGTTTAAAGCACCCATGATTGTACGATATATTTCAGCAAAATAACAATGGCCTATTAATGACTAAACCTTCTAATTAATTAATTTCTTGTTTATTATTACAGTATATCTTTAGAAAAGAGTCTATTATGTCATGCTGGATGTCCATGTGCACTGAACAAATAAGGATGTTATGAACAGACTTTTCCTCTATTTCCAGGTCCTCCAGGACCACCAGGGGGCGTAGTTGTTAAGGATGTTAATGACACAGCTGTGGAGCTGCGATGGAGTCGGGGCTATGACAATCACAGTCCCATCGGGAAGTACGTCATAGTGGGCAGGTCGCCGCTGGTTGGTCCCTGGAAACAGATGAGAACAGGTACGCAGCTGTACATCAGCATTAGGGGACGGATATGTAATCCCACATTGGAGAGTAATCGGACAGCCGAGCATAATGATTGGATATCCACAAGACTGGATAATGTTATAGGTATAATTGTGCAAAGTTAGGTTGTCTGTCTAGTGGTAGGTTCTGTTTTTACAATACACATTGTTGTTTGTTAGGTTAACATTATACATATTGATTATAAATGCCATGCCTTCTTGGTGATACCTAATTTTTGTCAGCACACATACACTGTACACAGTTTCTGGACTAAACTAAGGCATGGAAATAGATAATAAAATAACTGAGGCATAAAGAATGTGTGTGATTGTTCTTTGTCGGATTTGAGACTGAGCTAGGCTGGGGAGAAATGGGATGAGTACAAGGGGGAGAGATAATGATGTGGTTTGAACCCCCCACCGCACAGATCCTCCTAACATCGAGGGGAACGCAGAGACGGCCCGCGTGATTGGTCTCTCGCCCTGGGTGGACTATGAGTTCCAGGTCATTGCCAGCAACATCCTGGGCAGCGGGGAGCCCAGCATGCCCTCACAGAGCACTCGTACAGAGCAAGCAGGTCAGAGCAACAGCACTAATCTACTCCTGGCCTGACCCCAGGAGGACCCTGTCCAACAGAGCAAGCTCATTTTACAGGCTGAGCGCTCCAGAGGTGGCCTGTGGAGTGTATTTAATTAACTCAGGATTCTAGCATTTCTGGCATTAAAAATGATAAAAAATTATTAAAAATCACACAAATTCCTTGTGTTATAATTTCTTATTACAAAAGTAAGGAGACACATGTTGCCTCAGCCTCAGAATGACTTCTTACCATAAGGGGGACACTAAAATGTAACGGTGAAATGTGACATTTAGTTTTAGATCATGGATATCAGGGTCTATTAAATATGCTTGCTATTCTTCCCCAGTGTGAACTGCCATCGGCCTAGCTGTTGAATTACTAGTATGGTTTTGATCATTAAGAGCGACAGCTGATGCCATTTACCACAGAGTGCTTTTGCAGATTGGATTATTTACACAAATGTTGGCTTTACTTGTTATTTCTGACATTTGGCTGGATATCCAAAATGTTACAGATGTGCATTTCGGTAATGAAATACGGTATATTTTTATCATGTATATTGCTGTGAGTGTATTGTGTGACCGATTATGTAATTTTACAACTGTGAGTCATGCAATTTACTTTTTTTTTTTTTTACATTTTAGGAATTTATCAGATGCTCTTATCCAGAGCACTTTACACAGCTTAGATTCTTTATAAACAATCAATTTATACAGCTGGATATTTACTGAAGCAATTCAGGTTAACTACCTTTGCAGAAGAGTACAACGGCTGTTCCACAGCTGGGAATCAATTCTGCAACCTTGGAGTTGCGTGCCCAGCTCTCTAACCATTATGCTACACTGCTGCCCTTAATGTGATCAGCCTGGACATCTGGAACCAATCTAGTGGAAACCAGAACTGAGCATGAAATGTATGCAATGTGTATGTAAAATGCAATTATTTATACAGAGGTAAAGCTGCTGAGATTATGGCATAGTGTAGCATAGCACATCATAGCATAGAACAGCATAGTGTTGTAGTGAGGTTTGGTCACTTTTATTCAGAATTAATTAAGTTCAACACTCAATTAGAATTCTATACGTCAGTAGAGCCCAACTTAGTGAAATAACGCAGACACGACAATGGGTTGGAAAAATTACGTATGTTTTATTGGCCACAACTATGAATATGTGAATAATAGAAACAATAATTGATATAACATTCTATGACTTCATCTTAATCAGAGGATATGATAATTATGTGATGGCTAAATATAGAATCTAACAGTCCTACCATTACAAAGGTTAGTTTGTGTTATGGGTTAATGACACGCTAAACTATATTTTGTGGTTAGCTCATTTTATCAGTCTCATACAAATACAGTTTTAACAGTGTAAAACTATAAGGTCAGGGAAATTGTTTATTCCCGACCGAAACGCGCATAGCAAAAAAAATACAAACAGTAGGAACCAGCAGTAAAATGACCTCAACAGGGTATTACAGGGTTTAGCCTATCATTTGATGTCAGTGCTAAATAAAATGCGTTTCAATACTTAACGGTAACAAAGGGAGGCCAGTCCCGATTCCATAAGTGATGTCAGCTCGTCAGCTGATCCGGCAGGTGCGTGGACTCCTGGAGACTTCTTCTCCGAAGTCAGGTCGACGTGGACCTGCACAGGTCTCCACTTGGGTCCGGCCGCAAGGGAGACAGTAGAGGAACAGTTTGAAGAAACGTGTCCTCAAAACAGCTGTTGAGAATAAACCAGCTTGGTTTATTCTGTGGACGGTGGCAGGCCAACTCTGTCTCGGTGATCAGGCGAGATGCGGGTTGGGAAACGCAGAAGTCCGTCAGGGTTTCAGTGGTGCATCTGATAGGGGTAAGGCTGCGCCTTTCCCATCAGAGCAAAGTTGGTAAAGTTCCATGGGTTTTTTTGGTCAAAATTCCTTTGATCCAAATTGGTAGATGGCTTTAAGGCACCCATGCATTTGATTGGCTCATTTCCTTGGAACCATCAATAAACACGGATGGATCAGCCATTTCCAATCACCTCAGGGTGTGCGTGCGTGTGTTAAATTGGGGTCTCCCCCCTCTCCTTCTCAAAATAGGGGGGAGTTCCTGCCCAACCCGGTGCCTGATCGATCAAGCAGTCTGTGTTCATCTCAGAGTCACATGAAGAATTTGGACAGTCACGCCATTGTGCCTCAGTCTGATCAGGAGTGTTAATTGTGAACGACTCCGCAGGGGGCCCAGTCTCATGATCAGAAAGCCAGAGTCCCAAAATGTCCCTGTGTAACCATTACAGTGTAGCATACCATAGCGTAGCACATCGCAGAATAATGTAATACACCGCACCACAATGAAGCGTAGCATACCATAGGACAGCATAGTGTAGGCAGCATAGCATAGCATAAAAGGGCAGGAAAATGGAGGGTCTAATCGGGCGCTTGGGCAACATCGCTTCTATGCTATTGTACTTTTCTTTGTGAGCTCATCCGTTTTGGAAGAATGGGTGTGAATGATGTACAATGTGGAAATAATCTCTCTACTTGTGGTTATGGGTGCTATGGTCCCACAGCCCCCTCAGTGGCCCCCAATGGACTGAAAGGAGGAGGAGGAGATCGACACGAGCTCATCATCACCTGGACGGTGAGTGTGTGTGTGTGTCTGTGTGTGTGTGTGGGTGGTTGTCTGTGTGAGCAGTACTGTAAACCTTCAATATAGCTTCATGCTTGTACATGTAGGATACTATGCATTATACTACTCCTTCTGTGCAATAGAATAGAATAGAATAACTTTTATTTTCCTGTGAGGGAACTTCAGTTGTAGTTGCCAGCAATAAAAAGACATAGACAGTGTGGCAGACCCACAAAACACAAATAAACATGTAAGACATTCAATTGAATCAGACGTTTCACATTAAAGTGAAGGTATGAATGGAGTGGAATACATTATGATTATGATTAAAATTACTATTATTATTAGTATAATAAGAATTATTATTATTAGTATACCATTTCTCTACAGCTAAATCAGTACTATGGCAAATGTGCGGGCTCTATTTGGACGATCTCCACATGTCTAAATACACGTCTTGCTGTCAGCTAAATAAATGAGTAACAATGATTAAATTGTCAGGTGTCACATTGCCTGCAAGCACAATGCAGGCCCTGGACGTGACGGCTTTAAAGGGTTTACATGTAGCTGTGTCTCCTATGTTTCTACAGGCAATGGCCCGGGAGTACCAGAATGGGGATGGTTTTGGCTACATCCTGGCCTTCCGCAAGCAGAACTCCCCCACCTGGATGGTGGAGAAGGTTCCCAACGTTGAGTCCACGCGCTTCGTTCACCGAAATGAGAGCCTATCCCCTTACTGCCCCTTTGAGGTCAAGATCAAGGCCTACAACAGGAAGGGGGAGGGGCCTTTCAGCCAGGTGGCCCTGGTTCATTCTGCCGAGGAAGGTGTGTTGTGAGCAGAGGCCTGTGGGTAAGGGGAGCAGTGGCCTGTGGGTAAGGGGAGCAGTGGCCTGTGGGTAAGGGGATCAGTGGCCTGTGGGTAAGGGGAGCAGTGGTCTGTGGGAAAAGGGAGTAGAGGCCTGTGGGTAAGGGGAGCAGGGGCCTGTGGGTAGGGATCAGTGGCTTGTGGGTAAGGGGAGCAGTGGTCTGTGGGTAAGGGGAGCAGTGGCCTGTGGGTAAGGGGATCAGTGGGCTGTGGGTAAGGGGAGCAGTGGCCTGTGGGTAAGGGGATCAGTGGACTGTGGGTAAGGGGATCAGTGACCTGTGGGTAAGGGGATCACTGGCCTGTGGGTAAGGGGATCAGTGGCCTGTGGGTAAGGGGAGCAGTGGCCTGTGGGTAAGGGGATCAGTGGTCTGTGGGTACAGGGAGCAGTGGCCTGTGGGTAAGGGGAGCAGTGGCCTGTGGGTAAGGGGAGCGGAGGCCTGTGGGTAAGGGGAGCAGTGGCCTGTGGGTAAGTGGAGCAGTGGCCTGTGGGTAAGGGGAGCAGTGGCCTGTGGGTAAGGGGATCAGTGGCCTGTGAGTAAGGGGAGTAGTGGCCTGTGGGTACAGGGAGCAGTGGTCTGTGGGTACAGGGAGCAGTGGCCTGTGGGTAAGGGGAGCAGTGGCCTGTGGGTAAGGGGATCAGTGGCCTGTGGGTAAGGGGATCAGTGGCCTGTGGGTAAGGGGAGCAGTGGCCTGTGGGTAAGGGGAGCGGAGGCCTGTGGGTAAGGGGAGCAGTGGCCTGTGGGTAAGTGGAGCAGTGGCCTGTGGGTAAGGGGAGCAGAGGCCTGTGGGAAAGAGGAGCAGTGGCCTGTGGGTAAGGGGAGCAGTGGCCTGTGGGTAAGGGGATCAGTGGTCTGTGGGTACAGGGAGCAGTGGCCTGTGGGTAAGGGGAGCAGTGGCCTGTGAGTAAGGGGAGCAGTGGCCTGTGGGTACAGGGAACAGTGGTCTGTGGGTAAGGGGATCAGTGGCCTGTGGGTAAGGGGAGCAGTGGCCTGTGGGTAAGGGGATCAGTGGACTGTGGGTAAGGGGATCAGTGACCTGTGGGTAAGGGGATCACTGGCCTGTGGGTAAGGGGATCAGTGGCCTGTGGGTAAGGGGAGCAGTGGCCTGTGGGTAAGGGGAGCAGTGGCCTGTGAGTAAGGGGAGCAGTGGCCTGTGGGTACAGGGAACAGTGGTCTGTGGGTAAGGGGATCAGTGGCCTGTGGGTAAGGGGAGCAGTGGCCTGTGGGTAAGGGGATCAGTGGACTGTGGGTAAGGGGATCAGTGACCTGTGGGTAAGGGGATCACTGGCCTGTGGGTAAGGGGATCAGTGGCCTGTGGGTAAGGGGAGCAGTGGCCTGTGGGTAAGGGGATCAGTGGTCTGTGGGTACAGGGAGCAGTGGCCTGTGGGTAAGGGGAGCAGTGGCCTGTGGGTAAGGGGAGCGGAGGCCTGTGGGTAAGGGGAGCAGTGGCCTGTGGGTAAGTGGAGCAGTGGCCTGTGGGTAAGGGGAGCAGTGGCCTGTGGGTAAGGGGATCAGTGGCCTGTGAGTAAGGGGAGTAGTGGCCTGTGGGTACAGGGAGCAGTGGTCTGTGGGTACAGGGAGCAGTGTCCTGTGGGTAAGGGGAGCAGTGGCCTGTGGGTAAGGGGATCAGTGGCCTGTGGGTAAGGGGATCAGTGGCCTGTGGGTAAGGGGAGCAGTGGCCTGTGGGTAAGGGGAGCGGAGGCCTGTGGGTAAGGGGAGCAGTGGCCTGTGGGTAAGTGGAGCAGTGGCCTGTGGGTAAGGGGAGCAGTGGCCTGTGGGTAAGGGGATCAGTGGCCTGTGAGTAAGGGGAGTAGTGGCCTGTGGGTACAGGGAGCAGTGGTCTGTGGGTACAGGGAGCAGTGGCCTGTGGGTAAGGGGAGCAGTGGCCTGTGGGTAAGGGGATCAGTGGCCTGTGGGTAAGGGGATCAGTGGCCTGTGGGTAAGGGGAGCAGTGGCCTGTGGGTAAGGGGAGCGGAGGCCTGTGGGTAAGGGGAGCAGTGGCCTGTGGGTAAGTGGAGCAGTGGCCTGTGGGTAAGGGGAGCAGAGGCCTGTGGGAAAGAGGAGCAGTGGCCTGTGGGTAAGGGGAGCAGTGGCCTGTGGGTAAGGGGATCAGTGGTCTGTGGGTACAGGGAGCAGTGGCCTGTGGGTAAGGGGAGCAGTGGCCTGTGAGTAAGGGGAGCAGTGGCCTGTGGGTACAGGGAACAGTGGTCTGTGGGTACAGGGAGCAGTGGCCTGTGGGTAAGGGGAGCAGTGGCCTGTGGGTAAGTGGAACAGTGGCCTGTGGGTAAGGGGAGCAGTGACCTGTGGGTAAGGGGAGCAGTGGCCTGTGGGTAAGGGGAGCAGTGGTCTGTGGGTAAGGGGAGCAGTGGCCTGTGGGTAAGGGGAGCAGTGGCCTGTGGGTAAGGGGATCAGTGGCCTGTGGGTAAGGGGATCAGTGGTCTGTGGGTACAGGGAGCAGTGGCCTGTGGGTAAGGGGAGCAGTGGCCTGTGGGTAAGGGGAGCGGAGGCCTGTGGGTAAGGGGAGCAGTGGCCTGTGGGTAAGTGGAGCAGTGGCTTGTGGGTAAGGGGAGCAGTGGCCTGTGGGTAAGGGGATCAGTGGCCTGTGGGTAAGGGGAGCAGTGGCCTGTGGGTAAGGGGATCAGTGGACTGTGGGTAAGGGGATCAGTGACCTGTGGGTAAGGGGATCACTGGCCTGTGGGTAAGGGGATCAGTGGCCTGTGGGTAAGGGGAGCAGTGGCCTGTGGGTAAGGGGATCAGTGGTCTGTGGGTACAGGGAGCAGTGGCCTGTGGGTAAGGGGAGCAGTGGCCTGTGGGTAAGGGGAGCGGAGGCCTGTGGGTAAGGGGAGCAGTGGCCTGTGGGTAAGTGGAGCAGTGGCCTGTGGGTAAGGGGAGCAGTGGCCTGTGGGTAAGGGGATCAGTGGCCTGTGAGTAAGGGGAGTAGTGGCCTGTGGGTACAGGGAGCAGTGGTCTGTGGGTACAGGGAGCAGTGTCCTGTGGGTAAGGGGAGCAGTGGCCTGTGGGTAAGGGGATCAGTGGCCTGTGGGTAAGGGGATCAGTGGCCTGTGGGTAAGGGGAGCAGTGGCCTGTGGGTAAGGGGAGCGGAGGCCTGTGGGTAAGGGGAGCAGTGGCCTGTGGGTAAGTGGAGCAGTGGCCTGTGGGTAAGGGGAGCAGAGGCCTGTGGGAAAGAGGAGCAGTGGCCTGTGGGTAAGGGGAGCAGTGGCCTGTGGGTAAGGGGATCAGTGGTCTGTGAGTAAGGGGAGCAGTGGCCTGTGGGTACAGGGAGCAGTGGCCTGTGGGTAAGGGGAGCAGTGGCCTGTGAGTAAGGGGAGCAGTGGCCTGTGGGTACAGGGAACAGTGGTCTGTGGGTACAGGGAGCAGTGGCCTGTGGGTAAGGGGAGCAGTGGCCTGTGGGTAAGTGGAACAGTGGCCTGTGGGTAAGGGGAGCAGTGACCTGTGGGTAAGGGGAGCAGTGGCCTGTGGGTAAGGGGAGCAGTGGTCTGTGGGTAAGGGGAGCAGTGGCCTGTGGGTAAGGGGAGCAGTGGCCTGTGGGTAAGGGGATCAGTGGCCTGTGGGTAAGGGGATCAGTGGTCTGTGGGTACAGGGAGCAGTGGCCTCTGGGTAAGGGGAGCAGTGGCCTGTGGGTAAGGGGAGCGGAGGCCTGTGGGTAAGGGGAGCAGTGGCCTGTGGGTAAGTGGAGCAGTGGCTTGTGGGTAAGGGGAGCAGTGGCCTGTGGGTAAGGGGATCAGTGGCCTGTGGGTACAGGGAGCAGTGGCCTGTGGGTAAGGGGAGCAGTGGCCTGTGAGTAAGGGGAGTAGTGGCCTGTGGGTACTGGGAGCAGTGGTCTGTGGGTACAGGGAGCAGTGGCCTGTGGGTAAGGGGAGCAGTGGCCTGTGGGTAAGGGGATCAGTGGCCTGTGGGTAAGGGGATCAGTGGCCTGTGGGAAAAGGGAGTAGAGGCCTGTGGGTAAGGGGAGCAGGGGCCTGTGGGTAGGGATCAGTGGCTTGTGGGTAAGGGGAGCAGTGGTCTGTGGGTAAGGGGAGCAGTGGCCTCTGGGTAAGGGGATCAGTGGCCTGTGGGTAAGGGGATCAGTGGCCTGTGGGTAAGGGGAGCAGTGGCCTGTGGGTAAGGGGATCAGTGGACTGTGGGTAAGGGGATCAGTGACCTGTGGGTAAGGGGATCACTGGCCTGTGGGTAAGGGGATCAGTGGCCTGTGAGTAAGGGGAGCAGTGGCCTGTGGGTAAGGGAAGCGGAGGCCTGTGGGTAAGGGGAGCAGTGGCCTGTGGGTAAGTGGAGCAGTGGCCTGTGGGTAAGGGGAGCAGTGGCCTGTGGGTAAGGGGATCAGTGGCCTGTGAGTAAGGGGAGTAGTGGCCTGTGGGTACAGGGAGCAGTGGTCTGTGGGTACAGGGAGCAGTGGCCTGTGGGTAAGGGGAGCAGTGGCCTGTGGGTAAGGGGATCAGTGGCCTGTGGGTAAGGGGAGCAGTGGCCTGTGGGTAAGGGGAGCGGAGGCCTGTGGGTAAGGGGAGCAGTGGCCTGTGGGTAAGTGGAGCAGTGGCCTGTCGGTAAGGGGAGCAGAGGCCTGTGGGAAAGAGGAGCAGTGGCCTGTGGGTAAGGGGAGCAGTGGCCTGTGGGTAAGGGGATCAGTGGTCTGTGGGTACAGGGAGCAGTGGCCTGTGGGTACAGGGATCAGTGGTCTGTGGGTACAGGGAGCAGTGGCCTGTGGGTAAGGGGATCAGTGGACTGTGGGTAAGGGGATCAGTGACCTGTGGGTAAGGGGATCACTGGCCTGTGGGTAAGGGGATCAGTGGCCTGTGAGTAAGGGGAGCAGTGGCCTGTGGGTAAGGGGAGCAGTGGCCTGTGGGTAAGGGGATCAGTGGACTGTGGGTAAGGGGATCAGTGACCTGTGGGTAAGGGGATCACTGGCCTGTGGGTAAGGGGATCAGTGGCCTGTGAGTAAGGGGAGCAGTGGCCTGTGGGTAAGGGGAGCGGAGGCCTGTGGGTAAGGGGAGCAGTGGCCTGTGGGTAAGTGGAGCAGTGGCCTGTGGGTAAGGGGAGCGGAGGCCTGTGGGTAAGGGGAGCAGTGGCCTGTGGGTAAGTGGAGCAGTGGCTTGTGGGTAAGGGGAGCAGTGGCCTGTGGGTAAGGGGATCAGTGGCCTGTGGGTAAGGGGAGCAGTGGCCTGTGGGTAAGGGGATCAGTGGACTGTGGGTAAGGGGATCAGTGACCTGTGGGTAAGGGGATCACTGGCCTGTGGGTAAGGGGATCAGTGGCCTGTGGGTAAGGGGAGCAGTGGCCTGTGGGTAAGGGGATCAGTGGTCTGTGGGTACAGGGAGCAGTGGCCTGTGGGTAAGGGGAGCAGTGGCCTGTGGGTAAGGGGAGCGGAGGCCTGTGGGTAAGGGGAGCAGTGGCCTGTGGGTAAGTGGAGCAGTGGCCTGTGGGTAAGGGGAGCAGTGGCCTGTGGGTAAGGGGATCAGTGGCCTGTGAGTAAGGGGAGTAGTGGCCTGTGGGTACAGGGAGCAGTGGTCTGTGGGTACAGGGAGCAGTGTCCTGTGGGTAAGGGGAGCAGTGGCCTGTGGGTAAGGGGATCAGTGGCCTGTGGGTAAGGGGATCAGTGGCCTGTGGGTAAGGGGAGCAGTGGCCTGTGGGTAAGGGGAGCGGAGGCCTGTGGGTAAGGGGAGCAGTGGCCTGTGGGTAAGTGGAGCAGTGGCCTGTGGGTAAGGGGAGCAGAGGCCTGTGGGAAAGAGGAGCAGTGGCCTGTGGGTAAGGGGAGCAGTGGCCTGTGGGTAAGGGGATCAGTGGTCTGTGAGTAAGGGGAGCAGTGGCCTGTGGGTACAGGGAGCAGTGGCCTGTGGGTAAGGGGAGCAGTGGCCTGTGAGTAAGGGGAGCAGTGGCCTGTGGGTACAGGGAACAGTGGTCTGTGGGTACAGGGAGCAGTGGCCTGTGGGTAAGGGGAGCAGTGGCCTGTGGGTAAGTGGAACAGTGGCCTGTGGGTAAGGGGAGCAGTGACCTGTGGGTAAGGGGAGCAGTGGCCTGTGGGTAAGGGGAGCAGTGGTCTGTGGGTAAGGGGAGCAGTGGCCTGTGGGTAAGGGGAGCAGTGGCCTGTGGGTAAGGGGATCAGTGGCCTGTGGGTAAGGGGATCAGTGGTCTGTGGGTACAGGGAGCAGTGGCCTCTGGGTAAGGGGAGCAGTGGCCTGTGGGTAAGGGGAGCGGAGGCCTGTGGGTAAGGGGAGCAGTGGCCTGTGGGTAAGTGGAGCAGTGGCTTGTGGGTAAGGGGAGCAGTGGCCTGTGGGTAAGGGGATCAGTGGCCTGTGGGTACAGGGAGCAGTGGCCTGTGGGTAAGGGGAGCAGTGGCCTGTGAGTAAGGGGAGTAGTGGCCTGTGGGTACTGGGAGCAGTGGTCTGTGGGTACAGGGAGCAGTGGCCTGTGGGTAAGGGGAGCAGTGGCCTGTGGGTAAGGGGATCAGTGGCCTGTGGGTAAGGGGATCAGTGGCCTGTGGGAAAAGGGAGTAGAGGCCTGTGGGTAAGGGGAGCAGGGGCCTGTGGGTAGGGATCAGTGGCTTGTGGGTAAGGGGAGCAGTGGTCTGTGGGTAAGGGGAGCAGTGGCCTCTGGGTAAGGGGATCAGTGGCCTGTGGGTAAGGGGATCAGTGGCCTGTGGGTAAGGGGAGCAGTGGCCTGTGGGTAAGGGGATCAGTGGACTGTGGGTAAGGGGATCAGTGACCTGTGGGTAAGGGGATCACTGGCCTGTGGGTAAGGGGATCAGTGGCCTGTGAGTAAGGGGAGCAGTGGCCTGTGGGTAAGGGAAGCGGAGGCCTGTGGGTAAGGGGAGCAGTGGCCTGTGGGTAAGTGGAGCAGTGGCCTGTGGGTAAGGGGAGCAGTGGCCTGTGGGTAAGGGGATCAGTGGCCTGTGAGTAAGGGGAGTAGTGGCCTGTGGGTACAGGGAGCAGTGGTCTGTGGGTACAGGGAGCAGTGGCCTGTGGGTAAGGGGAGCAGTGGCCTGTGGGTAAGGGGATCAGTGGCCTGTGGGTAAGGGGAGCAGTGGCCTGTGGGTAAGGGGAGCGGAGGCCTGTGGGTAAGGGGAGCAGTGGCCTGTGGGTAAGTGGAGCAGTGGCCTGTCGGTAAGGGGAGCAGAGGCCTGTGGGAAAGAGGAGCAGTGGCCTGTGGGTAAGGGGAGCAGTGGCCTGTGGGTAAGGGGATCAGTGGTCTGTGGGTACAGGGAGCAGTGGCCTGTGGGTACAGGGATCAGTGGTCTGTGGGTACAGGGAGCAGTGGCCTGTGGGTAAGGGGATCAGTGGACTGTGGGTAAGGGGATCAGTGACCTGTGGGTAAGGGGATCACTGGCCTGTGGGTAAGGGGATCAGTGGCCTGTGAGTAAGGGGAGCAGTGGCCTGTGGGTAAGGGGAGCAGTGGCCTGTGGGTAAGGGGATCAGTGGACTGTGGGTAAGGGGATCAGTGACCTGTGGGTAAGGGGATCACTGGCCTGTGGGTAAGGGGATCAGTGGCCTGTGAGTAAGGGGAGCAGTGGCCTGTGGGTAAGGGGAGCGGAGGCCTGTGGGTAAGGGGAGCAGTGGCCTGTGGGTAAGTGGAGCAGTGGCCTGTGGGTAAGGGGAGCAGTGGCCTGTGGGTAAGGGGATCAGTGGCCTGTGAGTAAGGGGAGTAGTGGCCTGTGGGTACAGGGAGCAGAGGTCTGTGGGTACAGGGAGCAGTGGCCTGTGGGTAAGGGGAGCAGTGGCCTGTGGGTAAGGGGATCAGTGGCCTGTGGGTAAGGGGAGCAGTGGCCTGTGGGTAAGGGGAGCGGAGGCCTGTGGGTAAGGGGAGCAGTGGCCTGTGGGTAAGTGGAGCAGTGGCCTGTCGGTAAGGGGAGCAGAGGCCTGTGGGAAAGAGGAGCAGTGGCCTGTGGGTAAGGGGAGCAGTGGCCTGTGGGTAAGGGGATCAGTGGTCTGTGGGTACAGGGAGCAGTGGCCTGTGGGTAAGGGGAGCAGTGGCCTGTGAGTAAGGGGAGCAGTGGCCTGTGGGTACAGGGAACAGTGGTCTGTGGGTACAGGGAGCAGTGGCCTGTGGGTAAGGGGAGCAGTGGCCTGTGGGTAAGTGGAACAGTGGCCTGTGGGTAAGGGGAGCAGTG
>CM056380.1:75759807-75784038 GCA_029718625.1 Synaphobranchus kaupii | reverse complement strand
AGAGATAGAGGAGGGAAGGAGAGAGGGAGAATGAGAGAGATAGAGAGAGAGTGAGTATGTTCCCGCTGGTCCACGCTGACCTGCCTGTTAATATTCTGAAGTTAATAAGCAGTGTTGACGGCCGAGCTACAGGAGCCCAGAGCTCCCCAATCACTTGCGCCAATCCCCATGGCGACCGGTAACTGCGGAAAATAACCTGTCTGACCGCAACAGGCCCCCGAAGCAGCAGACGAGGGCTTTATTTATAGCGCGAGGGGGAGGTCCCAAATGCACTCCGGGGAGCTCCGATTGGCCGGCGGAGCTGTCCGTCTCCTCACTCCTCACCGTGACGATGGGAGATGAGGGAGCAGTAACCGCTTAAGAGGAGAGGCTGGCCTAATTGGTCTTGGTGTTCTGGGGGTGAGCCGCGCAGTGTTAGCCCCCCGCTCCGGGCTGCGTCCTCATTGATTTCCTGTGAAAATTGATCCTTGCAGGACGGCGTAGTGCGGGCTTCTTCCCGCCAAATACGCCTGTGGGATGAGTTTCCATTGCTTTAGAGTAGTGAAACTGCTTTAGGGTAGTGAAACTGCTTTAGGGTAGTGAAACTGGTTTAGGGTAGTGAAACTGCTTTAGGGTAGTGAAACTGGTTTAGGGTAGTGAAACCGGTTTAGGGTAGTGAAACCGGTTTAGGGTAGTGAAACCGGTTTAGGGTAGTGAAACTGGTTTAGGGTAGTGAAACTGGTTTAGGGTAGTGAAACCGGTTTAGGGTAGTGAAACTGGTTTAGGGTAGTGAAACCGGTTTAGGGTAGTGAAACCGGTTTAGGGTAGTGAAACTGGTTTAGGGTAGTGAAACCGGTTTAGGGTAGTGAAACTGGTTTAGGGTAGTGAAACCGGTTTAGGGTAGTGAAACTGGTTTAGGGTAGTGAAACTGGTTTAGGGTAGTGAAACCGGTTTAGGGTAGTGAAACCGGTTTAGGGTAGTGAAACCGGTTTAGGGTAGTGAAACGTAGTAGTGAAAAGTACGGCGGATATTTTTCGTGGACTGCTAAACAGTGCACATTAAACAGCACACTTCGGCCAGTGCACTGTACACAGGAGACAGGGTGCAGTAGATAGAGCTCTGATTCAGACACAGTGTACTGTACACAGGAGACAGGGTGCAGTGGATAGAGCTCTGATTCAGACACAGTGTACTGTACACAGGAGACAGGGTGCAGTAGATAGAGCTCTGATTCAGACACAGTGTACTGTACACAGGAGACAGGGTGCAGTGGATAGAGCTCTGATTCAGACACAGTGCACTGTACACAGGAGACAGGGTGCAGTAGATAGAGCTCTGATTCAGACACAGTGTACTGTACACAGGAGACAGGGTGAAGTGAATAGAGCTCTGATTCAGACACAGTGTACTGTACACAGGAGACAGGGTGCAGTAGATAGAGCTCTGATTCAGACACAGTGTACTGTACACAGGAGACAGGGTGCAGTGGATAGAGCTCTGATTCAGACACAGTGCACTGTACACAGGAGACAGGGTGCAGTAGATAGAGCTCTGATTCAGACACAGTGTACTGTACACAGGAGACAGGGTGCAGTAGATAGAGCTCTGATTCAGACACAGTGTACTGTACACAGGAGACAGGGTGAAGTGAATAGAGCTCTGATTCAGACACAGTGTACTGTACACAGGAGACAGGGTGCAGTAGATAGAGCTCTGATTCAGACACAGTGTACTGTACACAGGAGACAGGGTGCAGTAGATAGAGCTCTGATTCAGACACAGTGTACTGTACACAGGAGACAGGGTGAAGTGAATAGAGCTCTGATTCAGACACAGTGTACTGTACACAGGAGACAGGGTGCAGTAGATAGAGCTCTGATTCAGACACAGTGTACTGTACACAGGAGACAGGGTGCAGTAGATAGAGCTCTGATTCAGACACAGTGTACTGTACACAGGAGACAGGGTGCAGTGGATAGAGCTTAGGGCTGTCCCATTGTGAAAACAGCATTTTTGGCAAGTGCTCTTATACAGAGTCGATGTGCACTTTTTGCAAGTCTGCATTGATACAGACTTACCTGCCCCCGGAAATGCGCCATTAAAGTCTGCAAGTCCACAGTCCAATGAGCCCATAAGGGCTCAGTTTGGGATTTAGCCTTAGAAGAAAGGGGGGGGAAATGGGGAGGAGTCCAGACTGAAGATGACAAGGGAAGAGGGGGCAGGGTTATGGGGGTGAGGGGGGCGGGGTTAGGGATGCAGATGGAGAGAGTCAGCCCTACACTTCTACATCTGTGTCTCTCCATGGATGAGAAAGTTATTGGCAAACTTCCCGGTTTTCGAGCCTGCATAATTCCTACATACCAACACAGGGTTAAAATACAGCCAGACAGAGGGTGCATGTGGAAATTAACACACACACACACACACACACTTTCATCACCAATGCCAGGGGGGCGGTGTATAAAATGTGATTGTGAAAGAAGGCAGTATAAATAGAAGTACACCAGCAGGGCGGCTCATCACATATAGGGCGCGGTGCGCGGGGCTAAGACACGGTGCAGCAGTTTTAGGATTTATGAGTGGCAGGGTAATACACTGAAGCCAATGAAAGGCACCGAGCGGTATTTCATGCCCCCACCCCCCCGCTCCACATCATCATACTGGAACACAGATGCGTACGCATGCGTACGTGTAAAGAGTGCCGGTAAATATCCAGCCTGTTTCCGGTTTGCTCATTAAATTAATTTTTTGTCAATTCAGCTCATGCAATGCCGTACGGTACCGGGCTGAGGGTGGGTGGGGGGGAGGGGGTGGGGTTTGCCGGTCGCCGCGGCGATGAGAGCTGAGATTTGTGGGTGGAACATTAAAGGAGGCTGACGCAGTTAATAAATGAATAGAGGCGGGGGTCGCCGGGGGCAACCTGATGGGCAACTGGCTTCCATCACTCAGGAGAGCGCAGAGAAACACCCCCCCCCCCCCCCGCCTCTCTGACCGACGGACGCCTCTGATCTCAGGAGTAAATTGCACAGGTGATACCAAAGCCTGTATTGCAACCTTCTCATTTCACTACCCAAGTGTGTGTGTGTTTGGGACTGCTTGAGTGTGTGTGTGTGTGTGTGTGTGTGTGCGTGAGACCTCCTTGCAACTGAACATAACCCCACTCACCTCCTGGTTCATTTAGGGAGCTATGCTGGCAGCTCAGAGGTTGCAGGTTTGAGTCCCTGATCGGGCATTGCTGTTGCACCCTTCAGTAACCTAAATATCCAGCCCTATAGATGAATGTAAGCTGTGTAAGTACAAGCACTGGCTGTATTCCTAAATATATAAATACAACATGGCACCTTCCTCCCATTTCAAAGCCCACACCCCTCAAAAAGAGCATGTGCCTGTATCACCAAAGGGGGCACGCCCCCCCCCCCCCGTCCCGCCAGGGTGCGTACGAGATCGCCCCCCCCCCCCCCCCGTCCCGCCAGGGTGCGTACGAGATCGCTCGGCCGTGTTCAGGGAGCGCCTCTCTCTCACGCTCGTGCCACACGCCCCACCCTCCTCTATCGACTCCCCGCCCCGTCCTGGCTCGGCCGACGCCAGCAACAGCAACAACAACAACAACAACACAACAACAACAACAACACAACAAACCCAAATAACCTGAACAAGATAAGGGCAGAAACACGACAAGGCGCTGAGCTGGAGACAGGTGTTAAACCTGAGTGCCGCGCTAGCCTAGCGTCTTACAGGATGAAATTACGCAGCCGAGCGCGTGTGCGTGTGTGTGCGTGTGCGTGTGTGTCCTCGCCCCACCCCCCAGCCCACACTGTGGTTTAGTTATGCCTGTAACTCACGAAAAGCATTTACGTTTAAAAACATGTTAGATAAGAGCTGCCAGGCCTGCGTGTTTCTGAGCTACTGGGGTGATTTTTAGGCATCGGAAAGAAAGGAAGAAAGGAAGAAAGGAAGGATGGAAGGAAAGAAAGAAGAGGCCGGGTTCGATTCGCCCATGAGGCCGAGGAGTCAGGCAGCCATGGCAACTGAACGTCTGGAATGTCGCTGACAGAAATTTCCGGCATAAAAAGTCTGGCACCTTCAGCCAATTCAGGAAATTAAGGGGAAATCAAACTCGCAAAGGCCAAAAAAAAAACCCTCTAGCAATATTACGGGTATTTTTATTACTTCTTTTTCCATCGCACAGAAAATTAATTGGAATCATGTCCCTGAATTTGCCGAACTGAAATAGAACTCACCGGAAACCCAGACGCTGTGTATTAATATGAATATATTTCTGCTTATGACAGCTGAACTGGTGAGAGCGATGGGGTGTGTGGGGGGGTTGACTGGCACCATGTCGGCTGAGTGGTTGTCATGGCAAACTGCCTCAGTGCCCCCCCCCCCCTCTCTCTCTCTCTCACATCATACATGTTCTCAGCCCCCTCTCTCTCTCACATCATACATGTTCTCAGCCCCCCTCTCTCTCACATCATACATACTCTCAGCCCCCTCTCTCTCTCTCACATCATACATGCTCTCAGCCCCCTCTCTCTCTCTCACATCATACATGCTCTCAGCCCCCTCTCTCTCACATCATACATGTTCTCAGCCCCCTCTCTCTCTCTCTCACATCATACATGTTCTCAGCCCCCTCTCTCTCTCTCTCACATCATACATGCTCTCAGGCCCCTCTCTCTCACATCATACATGTTCTCAGCCCCCTCTCTCTCTCTCTCACATCATACATGCTCTCAGCCCCCTCTCTCTCTCTCACATCATACATGCTCTCAGCCCCCTCTCTCTCTCTCTCACATCATACATGCTCTCAGCCCCCTCTCTCTCTCTCACATCATACATACTCTCAGCCCCCTCTCTCTCTCTCTCACATCATACATGCTCTCAGCCCCCTCTCTCTCACATCATACATGCTCTCAGCCCCCTCTCTCTCTCTCTCTCTCTCACATCATACATGCTCTCAGCCCCCTCTCTCTCTCTCTCACATCATACATGCTCTCAGCCCCCTCTCTCTCTCTCTCTCTCTCACATCATACATGCTCTCAGCCCCCTCTCTCTCTCTCTCACATCATACATGCTCTCAGCCCCCTCTCTCTCACATCATACATGCTCTCAGCCCCCTCTCTCTCTCTCACATCATACATGCTCTCAGCCCCCTCTCTCTCACATCATACATGTTCTCAGCCCCCTCTCTCTCTCTCTCACATCATACATGCTCTCAGCCCTCTCTCTCTCTCACATCATACATGCTCTCAGCCCCCTCTCTCTCTCTCTCACATCATACATGCTCTCAGCCCCCTCTCTCTCACATCATACATGTTCTCAGCCCCCTCTCTCTCTCTCTCACATCATACATGCTCTCAGCCCCCTCTCTCTCACATCATACATGTTCTCAGCCCCCTCTCTCTCTCTCTCACATCATACATGCTCTCAGCCCTCTCTCTCTCTCACATCATACATGTTCTCAGCCCCCTCTCTCTCTCTCTCACATCATACATGCTCTCAGCCCTCTCTCTCTCTCACATCATACATGCTCTCAGCCCCCTCTCTCTCTCTCTCACATCATACATGCTCTCAGCCCCCTCTCTCTCTCTCACATCATACATGCTCTCAGCCCCCTCTCTCTCACATCATACATGCTCTCAGCCCCCTCTCTCTCTCTCACATCATACATGCTCTCAGCCCCCTCTCTCTCACATCATACATGTTCTCAGCCCCCTCTCTCTCACATCATACATGCTCTCAGCCCCCTCTCTCTCACATCATACATGCTCTCAGCCCCCTCTCTCTCTCTCACATCATACATGTTCTCAGCCCCCTCTCTCTCTCACATCATACATGTTCTCAGCCCCCTCTCTCTCTCACATCATACATGCTCTCAGCCCCCTCTCTCTCTCACATCATACATGCTTGTTAACATGAGGAGATAAGCCGGGGTACTCCATTTCTCCCAATGGTCAAAGGCGTTAAATTATCACGGGCTGTCAGATCTGCCGACAGAGTGCGGCAGATGATCCCTGAGTGGAGAGAGAGGGAGGCAGGCAGGCAGGCACGCACGCACGCTACCCTTTCACGGACTCCATTTCCCAGCAGGCCTAAATGACAGACCGCCATCAGAGCAGAACCTCCATCTCCTGAAAAAGGAAAAAAAAAAGAAAAAAAAGAAAAACTGTCTCTCTTCATTCCTCGCCAGTCACGCCAGTCACGGACCGTAGCACGGCGCTATGTAACTGCCCCTAATGCGGGGCAGAACAGTGAGAGAGCTAAGTGCAAGTTCTGGTTACTCACATTGCATTGCCTCACGTGTGGTGCCAAGGGGCATTACAAAAACTCAACGACACCCGCGGCAGCCATGGTCAGGCAGGCAACACTCACATGCACGTGTGCCACCACAGTGTAGAGGCAACCGTGTTTAGAATGTAGAATTCTTTATAAAGAGTTTACAATTTAGAATTCTAGAATCTTTTAGAACTGTTGATCCCGACCGAAGTCTTTGTTCTGGCTATACCTGCATTAGACCTAACACACACACACACACAAGTACATGCGCACACACACACACGCACGCACGCACGCGTGTATATATATATATATATTTTTTTTTAACATTTATTGACAATATAAGTCACATACAAACAAAGAAAACATTAATACTTTTGCCAAGTATTTATTTTCGTTCTCTTAGACACAAGGAGATGCTGTTGTTATCTGCTGATAAATGCTGTTAAGTGCACTAAGACCTTTTATTTATTTTTATGCATCGACCACTGAAAAACCCATATCGGTCAACTACTAGACACCAGTGTGCCGCCCCAGTTCTCATCATATCATATGATATTACATTCTATCCTTGTGTTCCTCCGTCTTGTAAAAAACTTTCACAAAAGTGCACAAACAGCATGAAAAACAGCCAAATTCAGCGTACACGTGTCATGTGACCTGCGTACACGTGCCGTTTCACACAAAACCATCCTATAACAAGAGTTAACTTGCTGGCTCAGCAAAGGCCTTTGTACATAGTGGAGTTTGATTGCTTTGTGCAAACGGAAAACACTGGATCAGCAGCAATGAAGCACGGTTTGAGCAAAAAAATTAAAAAATAAATAAATGAAACTTTTAAAAAAAAAAGAAGAGATTCAGAATTTAGTAGGGTATATTGATTAATGTTGTATGTCAGCAGTTGTGGCTTAACATGACTGCCTAAAGCCGGTTCCATATCAGAGAGAGAGCGTGCATGAGAGAGAGAGAGAGCGAGGGAGAGCGTGCATGTGAGATAGATAGAGAGAGAGAGAGAGAGAGAGAGAGAGAGAGAGAGAGAGAGGGAGAGAGAGAGAGAGAGAGAGCGCTCCTGGCTCTGATCATTAGGTGCAGGAGTGAGTGTTATGATTCCGTCTTTGTGTCCCAGAAACAGGTACGCCAACAAACACAATTATCCCCTCCAATTAAAATGAGCAGCAGCGCCTGCCTGTCGCCTCGGTTACGGGGACAAGGTGTCGTGACTCAACAGCACAAAAAAGCAAAGACAAAAAAATAAATAAAAATAAAAACACAGCCGTCACCGGCAGACCTATTTCCGACACTGAGCAGAACTCTAGTTAAAACACTATTTATTTTTCTATTTACGTATATATATATACAGTCAAGCCGGAAATTCTGCACACCCCTTTCACCTTCTCCACGTTTTATTACGTTACAGACTTATACTACAATAGATTGAGTTCATTTTTTGCCTCAAACATCTACACACAATAGCCAATAATGACGAAGTGAAAACAGGTTTTTAGAAAATATGCAATTTTATTTTACTGACAAAAATAGGTTATTTAGGGGTTACATATCTGTACACACCCTTAGCCTAATACTTGGTTGCTGCACCTTTGGCAGCGATTACAGCTTCAAGGCGTCTTGGGAAAGAAGCTACGAGCTTGGCACACTTGTTTCTGGACATTTTTGCCCATTCCTCTTGGCATATCCTTGCAAGCTCCGTCAGGTTGGATGGGGAGCGTCGGTACACAGCCATTTTCAGCTCTTTCCACAGATGTTCAATTGGATTCAGGTCTGGGCTCAGGCTGGGCCACTCAAGGACATGCACAGACTTTCTCCGAAGCCACTCCTTTGTTCTCTTGGCTGTGTGCTTCGGGTCGTTGTCATGTTGGAAGGTAAACCTTCGCCCCAGTCTGAGGTCCAGAGCGCTCTGGAGCAGGTTTTCTTCAAGGATCTCGGAGTACTTAGCTGCATTCATCTTTCCCTCTATCAGGACTAGTCGCCCCGTTCCCGCTTCTGAAAAACATCCCCACATCATGATGCTGCCACCGCCATGCTTCACTGTAGGGATGGTATTAGCCAGGTGATGAGCGGTGCCTGGTTTCCTCCAGACGTGACGCTTGGTATTCAGGCCAATAAGTTCAATTTTGGTTTCATCAGACCAGAGAATCTTGATTCTCATGGTTTGAGAGTCCTCTAGGTGCCTTTTGGCAAACTCCAAGCGGGCTGTGATGTGCCTTTTACTAAGGAGGGGCTTCCGTCTGGCCACTCTACCATAAAGGCCTGATTGGTGGAGTGCTGCCTGGATGGTTGATCTTCTGAAAGGTTCTCCCATCTCCACAAGGATACGCTGGAGCTCTGTCAGAGTGACCCTGTTCCTGCTCACCTCCCTGGCCAAGGCCCGTCTTCCCCGATTGCTCAGTTTGGCCGGGCGGCCAGGTCTAGGAAGATTCTTGGTGGTTCCAAACTTCTTCCATTTACGAATGATGGTGGCCACTGTGCTCTTTGGGACCTGTAAAGCTGCAGAGATTTTTCCGTACCCTTCTCCAGATCTATGCCTTGACACAATCCTGTTTCTGAGGTCTGTAGATAATTCCTTTGACCCCATGGCTTGGAGTTTGCTCTGACATGCATGGTCAACTGTGGGACCTTATATAGGCTGGTGTTGGCAATCCCCAATCATGTCCAATCAATTGAATTTATCACAGGTGGACTCCAATTAAGTTGTAGAAACATCTCAAGCAGTATCAGTGGAAACAAAATGCACCTCAGCTCACTTTTGGGTGTCATATCATGATATTTTACATTTTGATTTTTAATAAATTAGCACAAATGTCTAAAAACCTGTTTTCACTTTGTCATTATGGGCTATTTTGTGTAGAATTTTGAGACAAAAAATGAACTCAATCTATTGTAGAATATGTCTGTAACGTAATAAAACATGGAGAAGGTGAAAGGGGTATGCAGACTTTCCGGCTTGACTGTATATATGTTTTTTTTTTAATTTTTTAATGAATTGATAACAGGAACAGAGTAATTGTTGGGGGGGGGGGACCTGAGCATTCACTTAATCCCCCATGTCTGTTTTTTTTTGTTTTGTTCCAGAAGACAGGAAGCTGTTTGTAGGGATGTTGAACAAGCAGCAGACAGAGGAGGACGTGTACCGCCTCTTTGAGCCCTACGGAGTCATCGAGGAGTGCACCGTACTAAGAGGTCCTGACGGAAACAGCAAAGGTCGGTTCCCCCTTTTCCAACGCCTTCGTCTGTAGACGCTGCTCCGCTCGGTGCGTTTATAGGAACTCGGTTCATTCCACACCAACAGCACAATATAAAGCAGGAAGAGTTAAACCTGACCCGAGAGGCCATTAGTGCAGCATGACCAATCAGGAGCTTTCATTCCTCCCCTCCAATCAGGAGCTTTCATTCCTCCCCTCCAATCAGGAACCGATTAAAACCTGGGACTCCAGGGGTGCGTCCCAATATTCCGCACTCCCCACCTCCTTTCCTCCACTCCCCCACTACCACTCCTCTCCTACCCGGAAGTATGCAAAACTGTCTGAACAGTTTCGAGTACAAGTATTTGCATGCACAGTGTACAATGTACCTGACATTGCGGTCTGCGTCGAGACATTAATAAATATGTGTCAATGTATAAACGTAATTAAGATGCAATCAGCAACATTAGATTAAAACACAAAGATCCATTTCCGGGGCACGGAGGAGAGGAGGTGGTAGTGGAGGATAGGAGGATGCATTTTTCGAGTATTGGGACGTACCCAAGGGTTCCTGTGCATCTCCCTCAGTGTAGATGTACGTGCCTGGCTGTGCTGGCAGAGGAGAAGGGGCTAGGACTGAGGCTCTATGATGTCTCGAATGCTAACAAGCTAACAGACAGACGCTCCATTACATTACAGGCACTTAGCACTCTCTTATCCAGGCACTTACACAGCTCACAGCTGCATTTTTACATAGTATCCACTTGTACAACTGAATATATACGTAAAGCAGGTTAACTACCTTCGCTCAAGGATACAATGGCAATCTGGGAAGAGAACCTGCAATACAATACAACCTGGGAACCGAACCTGCAATACAATACAACCTGGGGACAGAACCTGCAATACAATACAACCTGGGAACCGAACCTGCAATACAATACAACCTGGGGACAGCACCTGCAATACAATACAACCTGGGAACCGAACCTGCAATACAATACAACCTGGGAACCGAACCTGCAATACAATACAACCTGGGAACCGAACCTGCAATACAATACAACCTGGGAACCGAACCTGCAATACAATACAACCTGGGAACCGAACCTGCAATACAATACAACCTGGGGACAGAACCTGCAACCTTTTGGTTACAAATCCAGTTCCTTACCCATCATCCTACACTGGCCCCGCCCCTCTGTGGCTATGCTAGCTCTCCTGTAGTACTGTGTACAAAATTAAAAATATAGCTGGACGAGTGAGTCAGAGCAGTCCACAGTGCCCGTAGGGCTGTGGGTGGCATAGCAATATAACAATAGCCCCCCACACACACACACACACGTTTTCTAAAAACTGTCTTAATTTATATAAATTCAAGGAGAGAGCAGTCTTTTTTTTATTGGTTACATAATATGTTAAAGGGATTGACAACACTTTTTTAAAACGTGGTTTTCTTTATTTGACATTACTCCTCGTTATTAAAACAATCATCCACCAAGATTTCAGCCTTTAAAAACATCTATAGCTGAAATAAATGAAGATTGAATATTGTCACTTTCTGCCGACTATGCATTTCTCAGGCCTGGGTGGGCGTGAAAGCTATAATATTCAGGCCACGCCCAAGAGCCTCTAGGCAAGTTACGCGCAGACTGGGAAATGCAAACACCGTTTAGCAAAACAAATGATAGCTAAATAAAAAAGAAAGTGCGTGGTGCAACCGTCCCATATGTTTGAGCCACTGAACTAAAGAAGATCTGTTCACATAATACTACTAACGTTAATCTCAGAGACCGATGGCTTACAAATAGTAACGTTACCGGTACAGTGTAGGCTAGCATGAGGGCATATTCGCACTGCCTCGATCGGAACAATTGAGCTAAAGTTTCGGGCGACGGTTATTGTTGAAGCCTGTAGTTATAACTATCCATATTATGTGACGTTTATTTACCTGTTAAAAGTGCTTTCTGCAGACATATGATGCAGGACACCATATAACGTTAGTTTCCTTCCAACTGCTCTCTCTTAAGAGCATGTAGCCACAGGGCTCATCTTTGGGATTGGACATGGCAAACGTGAAATGCATTAATGCAAGTCGGGTTTTTTTAAAATTGCATTGGCTGTGTTTCAAACGTCTATGGGAGCGAGTGGGCGTGGCATTCACAGAAACGCTTCGGCATGACCGCGGTTCTCTATTGGGTGACAGGACTAGATGACGTGTACTTGTCCCATTTTAATTCCACCCGCTCGAAACCTTGCCTGATCAATTATAGGCAATTTTGAAGAAAAAAAAAAGAAAGGCATCTCAATATGGGCAAATCACTTAGTACTGATATTTGGGTTATGTTTATTCCACCCCAGGATGACAACAATTAACCATTGAAAAGTTGAATCATCAATTTGAGTTGGCAGTCCCTTTAATAATTATTTTCCGTTTTCAGTACAGTAGAATGTTCCTCAGTGTCCGAACACGTCTTCTGGACAGTTCCGTTTTCATTTCTTTTACAATCCTATTTTTATTGTTACTCTCTTTTGCTGATTTATTGCATTTGACCTTTTTATGGGCTGCATACAGTCCTTTATGAGGTAATGTACCCTGTTTTATTTGTGTAGTCCTTTTTCATTTGCATGGCTTTATATCGGTGAATCACTTTGCGTTAGACATGTATGAAAGCCACTATAAAAATAAACACATTTAAGCTGACAGCTGTTCTCAGACTGCAGCCACTTCTGAACATGAAAGTATCACAAAATCCTTCCTTTGAAGCGATATTCTTCTTCAGTCCATTCGGAAGCAGCTGTCTGTGCTACCGTGAGGCCTGCCAGCGCCTCGACCCAACAAACAAAACAAATCTTATTTTTATTAATGAAAATGACAAATCTGTGGAAGTACTCCGGGATAGAGAATGCTTACTCAGTCTGTCAAAACGTCCTGTCGGGCTGACGGAAAAACACCTTGGGTTGGTCTACAGGACAATAATGCCCAAGGCTTGCCTCTAGTAGGATGTTCAAAAGCTTTTATTAATCTGCCTCACGAGGCCCATCAGTTTTGATGGGTTTGCTTGGCATAGTACAGCGCGTCCAACAAAAACCTTTCCCTGGGGTCCGTGTTTAAATGCTTCAAAAAGTGACATTTTTACATTGATATTTTTTCATATACATTTATTTGACATGTACTCAATACATGTGAAATCATTAAGGCATGGTAAGCTATGCCCTTGAGAGAAAGCCCAAGGCCCTACATCGTTGGCTTTGAAAAGGCACCAAACCCCGTTTAATTGGATCCTCTAAGACAGGGGGGTATTGCAGGATGCCGAAATATCACCTGACACACAGAACAGCACAGCACAGCGAGACTGCTTAGCTTTCACATCTCACAGTTAGTCTATGACTGTAGAATGTAGAATGTCTATGACCGTAGAATGTAGAATGTCTATGACCATAGAATGTCTATGAATGTACAATGTAGAATGTCTATGACCATAGAATGCAGAATGTTTGTTGAGAATGAAGTCACAGCTCTCGCACTTCTTGTTGTGTTCATCTTTTTGCCCCAAAAAGATAGTTTTGATTGACTTCAAGTATATATGTAGAACTTTAACAGATAAATAAAAAGATTGAATTTAACTACAGCTCATTTAACATCAGGAAATAATAATAATAATAATAATAATAATAATAATAATAATAATAATAATAGTAACAAAGCCAAATAATAAAATAAATATAAATAGTAATTCAGAGCATCATAACATAAGAATTCATGAAAAGCTTGTTTATAAAAATGGATTTTCAAAAGAGTTTTAAAATAAAATAAGACAGACCTGGGGGCTTTCATCTTATCAGGGAAACTAGGACTTCCAGGGTCTAAGAGTTTGGATTGAAAAAGCAAGATCTCGCTGTTCCCAGCCTAGACTCCGGAAACAGTCAGGCGATCCTCGTTATCCGAGCTCAGCTCTCTGTAAGCGAAGGTGTATGAGAGTAAAGAAAAATAGGCTTTACACATCGCTGTTTGTATTTAAGCTTTCTGATATGCACTTCTCAGACAGGTTAGTTTCCCTTGAAAGGAATGTGGAGAAATGGCCAGTTTCAGTCAACAGGCTTTTTGTCTTTAAATGCAGAGCCCAGCACCCCGACTTTGTGCTTCATCTGTGTGAGCTCCCCACTGTTTACTAAAACTGTGTGTGTTGTGTGTGTGTTTTCCAGGCTGTGCCTTTGTAAAGTTTTCCACACACGGTGAAGCCCAGTCTGCAATCAGCGCTCTCCACGGCAGCCAGACCATGCCAGTGAGTACAACACTACAGCACTCTCTCTCTCTCACACACACACACACACACACACACTACAGCACTCTCTCTCTCACACACACACACACACACACACACTACAGCACTCTCTCTCTCTCTCTCTCACACACACACACACACACACACACACACACACACACACACACACACACACTACAACACTCTCTCTCACACACACACACACACACACACACACACACACACACACACACACACACACACACGGCTCAGATGGAGAACACACCGGCCACCAGAATCCTGAGCTATAAAGCATGTCAGTCATGAAGGCTGGATGGAATGAGACGGCAGTGAGAGTATGACGGTCCAAACTGGACAATAGTCAAATTTTATTATCATTACTATTATTTAGCTTATCGAGATCCACTTTAATATCCCATTATTCAAGCCAGAAATGGGTCTGTCTTTTGTTTCGCATGTGTGCACCTCATATATATATATATATATATACGTATATATTTTTACTATTTTTGTTCCAATAAAGTAAATGTAATCTGAAGTCCAAGGTTGCAGGCACCGTAATACTTTTCACGCGACGTGATTCCGTGCACGCGATAATCGTTTCTATTTCAATTTAGGCCCACCGTCCTTATTGCGCGCTTTTTTTTTCAAGAGAACGCTGCCTTCTTTTGCCTGAGAGCGTCAGATCCCCGGTAATTTCCATGATAAACAGACTTTCTCTAATGAATTCATCGGTTATTCCACGCAGGAAGCGGCGCTTATTAAGACCCTTATTTCATTCAAGCATTCCTGGCTGCCTCGCGGCAACATGTTTCATTACTTTGTACAACACCGACAATATGATGCGAATGAATATTAACAAATTTAAAAAACGAGTGCACGGGGCCGTCGGTACCGTACCATTAACGAGGTACAAAGATTCTTCTGAGAATCGACGCGCCACATTTTGACCGAATACGAGCGCCGAGAAGTGCGTCCACGCAGTAGGAGCGTAATAAGCCTTCTACGTAAACATGGCACACACACGCAGACGCGTGATGTTAAAGCAATATGACGCAGAAGGACGTCGGGCATCATACAGGTTCTAAGCTGCGCTACTTTTGCAGTTTCAACATTACGAGTTTAATCTTTCATTTTTCAGTTGTAGTGGTACCTACTGTAGTAGCACTGTAGAAGCCTATATTAGTAAGAAGCCGTAGTAGCCTATATGCAGCAGCACTAGCCATAGTAGTAGCTACTGGCAGTGTTAGTTGTATTGATTTTCTAATACGTTTTTATGTTATCACGCAGGTATCTTTTTTTATCACACAGGTGAGTTATGCAGCATTTCTAAATTCAAGTGCACCACAGAGACTACAGTGCAAAGACCACATAGTGATTTATATACAAATAAAACACCAGCGTATAAAACAACACTGTACAGTGCTTTACAACCGCCAGTCCTAAAATAACTCCTTCCTTTAATATCCTACAGTTCACAGCACAGCCCAAGCCGATCGCTTCACACACTGCGGGAAAACACTGATTAGTTTTGACAGCCTTTGAATCCCCGACTGGACGACGAGCTCCGGGAGAGAGAGAAGTCGTCCGGGGACGCCCCGAGCGCGCGTCGGCCGTGGGGGACAGAGAGCGGGAACAAACCCGGCGGACCGTAGCACATTAAAAAACATCATTAACGGCCAATCAAAAGCTAATAAAATGAGCATCATTTACATACAACTCAAACCAGTTTGCACAACTGTGAGGGTAATTTTATTATTTATATATATATATATACACACTGTATATATATTTTTTTATTAAGTTGCGGAAGATGTCGGCCTTCCAGATGGATTTAATACGGTGGGATTATGCATTCCGGCGTTCCGGAGGAGCCCTGAGGAGGGCGCGCGGAAGAACTTAAGGGGCGTCTTGTTATCCCAAAAGCTCGGTCATTGGATAGCTTTTTATCTAAATGCAGCGAGAACACAGTTCATTTGTGAACTCAATCAGATTTACGTGCCGGGCTTCACACAAAGTTATACCCAATCGTAATTTTAAAAAGTAAGAAAAGTAAAATTGTATCTTTTTTTACACATACAGTAGACACTGTGACACACAGACACGAACAGCAGACACTGACAGACACATACAGTAGACACTGACAGACACACAGGCACATACAGTAGACACTGACAGACACACGGACACATACAGTAGACACTGACAGACACAGACAGTAGACACTGACAGACAGACAGACACACAGACACATACAGTAGACACTGACAGACACACAGGCACATACAGTAGACACTGGGTATATCTGACAGTGTCCGGCCATCTGCTGCTATCTCTACCAATCTCACAGCCCTTTCAGTGAACAGCGTTATCTCACACGACCTTTCCCCACTCACAGGCCACAGGGATATCTCAGTGTTTTCGGCCCAATCGATGGGCTCCGTTTGGGCGGGGTTGGAGCGGACCATAGGAAAGGTCAAGTGTTGTGCTAAATCTTCAGAGAATATACTTATGGATGCAAGTGGCCAGCGATCCTATCAGATATCGGTTTTATTATTGAGCTGCGGTGGGGGAGAGAGAGATATGTGGGATTTAGACAGACAGGGAGGGGGCACAGAAAGGATTCCCGCTCGGCTACTGTAGACACCTTGACCAAGGTCAGCACACACTCGCTGGTGGTGGTCCACGTTTTAATGCGGGCTAAAGAGCCAGTTATCTAGCATTATGAACCAAGGAAAGGAAAAGCCTGGCACACAACGGCTGCAGAATTATTATAAGGCCAAAGTGGGTGCCAGAGGCAGAACCCAGAAAGGGATTTTAAAAAATTTATAAAAATTAAATAAAAACATAACCTGAGATAATTCACTGCGAAATTGGCTGTAATCTTTCTGTTCTCGAAAAATCATGTAAAAAAATCCAGAGCGTAATGGTCTCCCTTCCATTTTTCCTCTCTGACTAGATTTTGCTGCTGCAACGCTAATAGCCTTGTAGGTTCCACACACATAGAGACTCAGGTGTGTAACAGAGTCCAGCCAGGTGCAGGAGTGTGTGATCCAGGTTGTGATATACAGTCAAGCCGGAAAGTCTGCACACCCCTTTCACCATTTCCACATTTTATTACGTTACAGACTTATAATACAATAGATTGAGTTCATTTTTTGCCTCAAACATCTACACACAATAGCCAATAATGACGAAGTGAAAACAGGTTTTTAGAAAATATGCAATTTTATTTTACTGACAAAAATAGGTTATTTAGGGGTTACATATCTGTACACACCCTTAGCCTAATACTTGGTTGCTGCACCTTTGGCAGTGAGTACAGCTTCAAGGCATCTTGGGAAAGAAGCTACGAGCTTGGCACACTTGTTTCTGGACATTTTTGCCCATTCCTCTTGGCATATCCTTGCAAGCTCCGTCAGGTTGGATGGGGAGCGTCGGTACACAGCCATTTTCAGCTCTTTCCACAGATTTTCAATTGGATTCAGGTCTGGGCTCAGGCTGGGCCACTCAAGGACATGCACAGACTTTCTCCGAAGCCACTCCTTTGTTCTCCTCTCTCTCTTTTTTTCACATTCTGCCGGCGGGGCTTATGCCCCGCATCTCGAGAGCTGCTGTCCGGCTTCCTGTCCGTTGCCGCTTGCCCCTCCCTCCTTACCACCGCTGCCAGCTGCTCCCGCCGCCATCGGCGCCCGGTTCCCCACCGTCACTGCCGCCACATCTGGACTGTCATCTAGCTGCTGCAAATTGTATTATCATGGACATTGGCTGTTTTGACCATGTTGGTCCTTAAGCCCTAGACCCTGAGCCGACCAGAGGAGGATGGGTTCCCCCATTGAGTCTGGTTCCTTCCAAGGTTTCTTCCTAGTTACACCAGGGAGTTTTTCCTTGCCACTGTTGCCTTTGGCTTGCTCTTGTGGGGAGTTTAGGCTGGGTTTTGCTGTTTTGCTGTGAAGTGCATTGTGACAACTTGTTGTGAAATGCGCTATATAAATAAATATTGATTGATTGATTGATTCTCTTGGCTGTGTGCTTCGGGTCGTTGTCATGTTGGAAGGTAAACCTTCGCCCCAGTCTAAGGTCCAGAGCGCTCTGGAGCAGGTTTTCTTCAAGGATCTCGGTGTACTTAGCTGCATTCATCTTTCCCTCTATCAGGACTAGTCACCCCATTCCCGCTGCTGAAAAACATCCCCACATCATGATGCTGCCACCGCCATGCTTCACTGTAGGGATGGTATTAGCCAGGTGATGAGCGGTGCCTGGTTTCCTCCAGACGTGACGCTTGGTATTCAGGCCAAAAAGTTCCATTTTGGTTTCATCAGACCAGAGAATCTTGATTCTCATGGTTTGAGAGTCCTCTAGGTGCCTTTTGGCAAACTCCAAGCGGGCTGTGATGTGCCTTTTACTAAGGAGGGGCTTCCGTCTGACCACTACCATAAAGGCCTGATTGGTGGAGTGCTGCCTGGATGGTTGATCTTCTGAAAGGTTCTCCCATCTCCACAAGGATACGCTGGAGCTCTGTCAGAGTGACCCTCGGGTTCCTGCTCACCTCCCTGGCCAAGGCCCATCTTCCCCGATTGCTCAGTTTGGCCGGGCGGCCAGGTCCAGGAAGATTCTTGGTGGTTCCAAACTTCTTCCATTTACAAATGATGGTGGCCACTGTGCTCTTTGGGACCTGTAAAGCTGCAGAGATTTTTCCGTACCCTTCTCCAGATCTATGCCTTGACACAATCCTGTTTCTGAGGTCTGCAGATAATTCCTTTGACCCCATGGCTTGGAGTTTGCTCTGACATGCATGGTCAACTGTGGGACCTTATATAGGCAGGTGTTGGCAATCCCCAATCATGTCCAATCAATTGAATTTATCACAGGTGGACTCCAATTAAGTTGTAGAAACATCTCAAGCAGTATCAGTGGAAACAAAATGCACCTCAGCTCACTTTTGGGTGTCATATCAAAGGGTGTGCACACTTGTGTACATATGATATTTTACATTTTGATTTTTTATAAATTAGCACAAATGTCTAAAAACCTGTTTTCACTGTCATTATGGGCTATTTTGTGTAGAATTTTGAGACAAAAGATTAACTCAATCTATTGTAGAATATGTCTGTAACGTAATAAAACGTGGCGAAGGTGAAAGGGGTGGGGAGACTTTCCGGCTTGACTGTAAATGCACGCTGTACCTGTGTGGTCTGGACTGTTCAGTGATCACATGACAGAGAGCTCACACACGAGGCACGTGGTGTCTCGTCAGGAAGACGGGGGTCACATGACCAGGCCTGCCCTACCAGTAGTCAGCAATCACACACACACAAAACTGACTGAAATAATGATCACAAAATAAACCCACAGTGTACAATAAACGCGTTTCCACTAGTTTACCAGGCATGTTTCATATATTTTACAGAATTATCTTTTTTAACTCACTCTCACACTCTCTCTAGTCTGCCTTTCTCTCTCCCTCACTCTGTCTCAGACAGGAAACAGCCAAGAGATAGACAGCCTATGTGTATGTGTACGTGTGTGTGTATGTGTGCGTGTGTACATGCGTGTTTGTGTGCGCGCGTGTGTGTATGTGTGTGTGTATGTGTGCGCATGTGTGCGTGTGTTATGCGCGTGCGCGTTTGTGTGTGTGCACATGCGTGTGCATGCGTGTGTGTATATGTGCGCGTGTGTGTATGTGTACGTGTGTGTATGTGCACGCGTGTGTTATGCGTGTACATGAGTGTTTGTGTATGTGTGCGTGCGTGTATGTGTGTGCATGTGTGCGTGCGTGTATGTATGTGTGTGCATGCGTGCGTTATGTGCTTGCGTGTGTATATGCGTGTGGTAATGGGGTATATGCGTGTGGTAATGGGGTATATGCGTGTGGTAATGGGGTATATGCGTGTGGTAATGGGGTATATGCGTGTGGTAATGGGGTATATGCGTGTGGTAATGGGGTATATGCGTGTGGTAATGGGGTATATGCGTGTGGTAATGGGGTATATACGTGTGGTAATCGGGTATATGCGTGTGGTAATGGGGTACCTGCCCCTCTCTCCTCAGACTGGCTGCGATTCTCTCCCCCCCCAGGGTGCCTCCTCCAGCCTGGTGGTAAAGTTCGCCGACACCGACAAGGAGCGCACCGTCCGCCGCATGCAGCAGATGGTGGGGCAGTTTGGCATCTTTAACCCCACCGTCGCCCTGCCGTTTGGGTCATACAGCACCTACGCACACGCGGTGAGTCCCCCATGACCTTTAACCCCACCATCGCCCTGCCGTTTGGGTCATACAGCACCTACGCACAAATGCGGTGAGTCCCCCGTGACCTTTAACCCCACCATCGCCCTGCCGTTTGGGTCATACAGCACCTACGCACACGCGGTGAGTCCCCCATGACCTTTAACCCCACCGTCGCCCTGCCGTTTGGGTCATACAGCACCTACGCACACGCGGTGAGTCCCCCATGACCTTTAACCCCACCGTCGCCCTGCCGTTTGGGTCATACAGCACCTACGCACACGCGGTGAGTCCCCCATGACCTTTAACCCCACCGTCGCCCTGCCGTTTGGGTCATACAGCACCTACGCACACGCGGTGAGTCCCCCATGACCTTTAACCCCACCGTCGCCCTGCCGTTTGGGTCATACAGCACCTACGCACACGCGGTGAGTCCCCCATGACCTTTAACCCCACCGTCGCCCTGCCGTTTGGGTCATACAGCACCTACGCACACGCGGTGAGTCCCCCATGACCTTTAACCCCACCGTCGCCCTGCCGTTTGGGTCATACAGCACCTACGCACACGCGGTGAGTCCCCCATGACCTTTAACCCCACCGTCGCCCTGCCGTTTGGGTCATACAGCACCTACGCACACGCGGTGAGTCCCCCATGACCTTTAACCCCACCGTCGCCCTGCCGTTTGGGTCATACAGCACCTACGCACACGCGGTGAGTCCCCCATGACCTTTAACCCCACCGTCGCCCTGCCGTTTGGGTCATACAGCACCTACGCACACGCGGTGAGTCCCCCATGACCTTTAACCCCACCGTCGCCCTGCCGTTTGGGTCATAGAGCACCTACGCACACGCGGTGAGTCCCCCGTGACCTTTAACCCCACCGTCGCCCTGCCGTTTGGGTCATACAGCACCTACGCACACGCGGTGAGTCCCCCGTGACCTTTAACCCCACCATCGCCCTGCCGTTTGGGTCATACAGCACCTACGTGCACGCGGTCAGTGCCCGTACCCCCCGCCCCAGCTGGGGCAAAGACAGACATTTAAAGGCCACCCATACATTAAGTTTTCTGCCATTTGTACACAGATTTCAGGCCGCGTGTTAATCGAACGTTTAAGAGGGCCTGGAAACGAAAACTTCAGTTGCCGCTGCCGATGTTTCACCAGGGGACCTTGAGGGCACCTAACCGACAAAATCTATATCAATTTTCTCTCCCGCTCTCTTTCTCTTTCTCTCCCCCTCTCTCTCTCTCTCCCGTGCTCTTCAGTGAACATCAATCCCATGCAGTACATTTCATCATCACTCAATCCATCTATGGGCAGAAACCGAGGGAGGGCCGGGAATCTATACAACACAGGCCAGACCGTGCCAGTGAACACAACGAGCGAATTTGCGAGGCAGCTGGGATTGCAGAATAAGAAATGGAGAACCAGGAAGAGGCGGAGCCTTGTTGCCCTATCCAATCATTTATCAGACATGCTTGTGCATTCTTGGCAGTTTAACAGGAAGTTATCTCCCAGAATTCCGCTCTTGATGAGAGAGCCAATATTCCCTTATCCCTGTAACGGGTGGAGCTTTTGTGTGCTGTCACTCACAGAATCCCTTGAACCAATAAAAAGGCTTGGTTTTTTTCCCGCCACGCCTAAACCAGAGCTTGGTCACGTATTACTGTTATTGTTTAGGAGATGACAGCACTTGCCTAGAACCTTTAGAATTCCCAATTAAACAAAAATCGCAGAGAAAAAACGCAGAAGTGACAACTCAGTAATCTGAAGGAAGGTAACTGCAGGACATATTTTATAACGACAATTATGATTAAAATACTTGCATGTGATCGTTAGACCCAGTTTTTTTTTTTTTTTTGGGCGACCATGTCTTGGGCTCTAAATCCAGTGTTACTCGTGCGAGGTTGTGAGATCCCCGTGTGACGTTGTCCGACCAGAGACGACCAGACGGCGAGCCCGCGGGAATCCCAACGCCCGTGTCTCTGCGCCGAGGCAAAAGCTAGCCACGCGAGCGGGCGTGATGTAAACACCGCCCGGACCACACAGCTCTCTCCACCTCGTGGGCCATTTTGTAAATCCCTGAAATATGCAACGGCGTTACAGTAAATATCCTTAAATATCCCCAAACGACCTAAAAGGGATTCCGCCTCAGTGAAGACATCTCTAAGCAGCCAAGAGGCAGCCTACACCTGAGAGCGCTCCAGTGCTGAGAATGTCTACACTTTTTTTATAATATCAGGCTTCAGAACACAGCAGTCTCGCAAAAATACTCGACGTGTTATGAATACCAACAACAGCGGAGACATCCCTAGCTCTAGTTTGAGCTACATTGCGCTCTCCGAGTGATGGTCTGATGCATTAGAGAGCATAAACCACAAGCTTTCTATTGAATATTAATTTATTAATTTAGTATCGGTGATAACGTTGTCAGGAAGGGGTGTAACGTCGCACAGAACCGCGCGCTATTTGGACGAGGGGAGCGTATGAACGCAGGTACCGTGGTTTCTACGGACTACAGGCCCAGTAAGTGGGGAATTTAAAGTGCTGCTTCACAGATATAGTCCTGGATAGGATTATACGCTTGAGCTGACATGCAGTAAATTGGATTTTAGTCAAACCAGAGAGGAGGGCTGTGATCACGAACTACAGAGGGGAAGGACACTAGTGACAAGTGGCGAGACACGGACGCCGATTTTGACAGGTTTAGCATCCTGAGTGTCATAAAACAGAGAGAGATTTTTAAATGATTCTTTGCTTAAAACCATGACAATAATTATTGTGGAAATGGAGCTACCCGCATTCTGATTCAATCGCGGTACATGCAACTCCAAATGTAAGTTCAGACGCTTAATTTAACGGCCAGTCGTCTCCAGCTGACTGCTACTGCTGCTGCAGCTGTCTCCCAAGAAACTATCACCATGGAGACTGTGGTCACCATTTAAAGGGTTCTGATTGAAGATAGGGCCTTCGATTTAACAATAGCCCGGAACACAACTTTTCAGGGAGCGCAAGGCGAAGGGGGTCTGTGCGGCGCGATGTAGGACAAAACCTCGACAAAGCGCCGAACAGGCTTTTTCCACCGGGCACAATGCCGTAGTTAAGAGTGGAAAAGACGTGAAAGGGATGAGCTGAGGGGAGACTGAGACTGGGAAAACGAACATCATCCCAGGTAATAGAATTCAGAAGCAGCGAGAAGTAACCCATTTAAACCACCATTTTCATAGCCGTGGAAACGGTGCTTAACAGTTGTGTGTTGTGAGTGGCATTAATAAGGACGGCAGGCTGGGAGATGAACAGTTTAGTGCGGCGGTTAGGGAACTGGCCACTGCCCTTGTACTCTAAAATAAGGTACTAACTCAGCACCTGCCTGTATGTGTGGACTGTATGTAAAAATGCGAGCTAAGCAGAGTTTCTACATAAGGATGTCCACTGAGCAAATTAATGACATCATGTAATGTAATAATGGGCACACGAAAAAAAAAGAAAAAAAAACACCAGAGTGCAGGAAATTTACATTTTTAAAGAGAAAATTCACTTCATCTTCCTCCATTTTGTATGTGGGTTTTATAAGATAGCACTGGCACAGAGTAAACAGATTGCTATAGTAACTAAAGGCAAAGACCTCTCCCGCCAGCGATCCTGTAGCCAAGAGAGGCACATCAAATGAAAACGGGAGACAAATGGCTGCCGTGTTTTTAACGTGGTGTTAATATAGTCTACACCGAGTGGATGTGTTCAGATGGGTGACCGTTGGACTGAAACGCCCTCTGTTGGAGAATCGGGGAACTGCATGCCGATATCGCGGCACTAGAACTTCAGCCTCAAGCTAAAGAGGGAAGTCTTGATATTTTAATATCACTGGGATGCTAAACACATCCACCACCCCCCCCCCACCCCCCCCCACATACCCACCTGCTACACGCACCCAAATGCCGCTCTACAAGGAAGTTTGTCATTGTTAAATTTGTGTTACATGCTTCCAAAATATTTTCCACCTCAAACGTGGCACAAAAAAGTTAATTACATGACCGAAATAAAATGAAAATTAGTATTTTCCCTCTGATTTTGCCCAAAAATTACCACATGAAACAGGTCTGTAAAACATAATAAAATAAAATAATAAAATAAATATAAGAAATCAAACTAACCCAAACATCAAACCAACCCGGAACCCAAACATCAAACCAACCCGGAACCCAAACATCAAACCAACGCAGAACCCAAACATAAAACCAACCCGGAACCCAAACATCAAACC
>CM056380.1:75747307-75754807 GCA_029718625.1 Synaphobranchus kaupii | reverse complement strand
AATGAAGAATGCTCCTGATCAGTGTTTAATGGAGAATGCTCCTGATCAGTGTTTAATGGAGAATGCTCCTGATCAGTGTTTAATGAAGAATGCTCCTGATCAGTGTTTAATGAAGAATGCTCCTGATCAGTGTTTAATGAAGAATCCTCCTGATCAGTGTTTAATGAAGAATGCTCCTGATCAGTGTTTAATGGAGACACACACACCAAGAAGGTCTTTGTCAGGCATGTTGTGTTTGTGTCTCCATTGAATACTTCTTCAACAGTGTGCGGCTAATTTATTTTGCTTATGTCTCTACTCATCTACCCTGCACCTGTCTACAAGTTTTATATGTGCGCATATTCTGTCCTCCCCAAAAGAGGAATGGCATTTATTTAGCACTTGCTACATGATAAAGACTCAAGACGTGTTGGCGTGAGAATAAAGGAAGTAAAAGAATGAAAAAGTACTACTCGTGAGTGGCTTTTAAAGAGGTGGGTTCAGGAAAGCTGAAAGGAGTTTGTAAACGGGGGAAAACAGGAACCGGCTGCCAGGGGCGAGCTCACATCCACTCTCTTTGTGGAAAAGAGGTTCACAGCATATGTTTTCTGTAGGGAACCTTTTTATTTATTTATTTTATTTTATTGTTTTTAAAGAAAAATGCCATTTTAAGAGAAATCAGGTGCAAAACTTAAAAAGGCAGTTTTGTTGAACTCAGTGTATCCTGGCAACCCCAGCACCCCCCCCCCCCCCCTCCCCCCCCCCGCCCAGAGGGGGGGTGGAGAGAGTGAGTGTGTGTGAAAGACAGGGAGAGCAGGGAGAGTGAGAGAAATAGAGGGAACAGGAGAGAGAGAGAGACAAAGAGAGATAGTGAGTGAAAGAGCGATAGTGAGTGAAAGAGAGACAGAGAAAGAGACGCATACAGCGTTGTGCACCTAACAGTAAGCAGCATACAGTATACTAGTACACAGGACACAGGACGCAGTAGATATGGCTCTGAAATGGCCAGAAGGTATCCACCAATCACCTTGGGTTTGTTCAAGTTGTCATCACCAACGTACGAAGCGATTGGTGGAGCTGTTGGAACCTCTGTGGTTTCTATGGGAAAGTTGACAACCCCCCCTGCCAACCCTCCCTGTTGCCACATGCTTTTCAAATAAAGATACTGTTCCGTTTTTTATTTTTTTATTTTTAAGATAACGTCTATTCTCGCATCCTGGTGTTGTACGGCGGGCGGGCGGGGCAGTGTGCTCGAGGGAGGAGGGACAGCAGTGCGCATTCAGAGAGACTGCAGCATAGCAATTGCACCCCGGTTGCATCATGCCGGCTTTCAGAAATAACCAGCCTGGCAACACGGCTCCACATTATTCAGGTTGTAGACAGGGAGTCAGCGGCAACGTGCATTCTGGGTAAAAAATTAAATAAAATAAATTTAAAAAAGGTTGTGGACAGGATGTCAGTGGAGGTGTAAATTTGGTGTGATGGAAACCAAGGGTGGCAGTCAATTACACAGTTAACTCACCTCACCTGGTTTCTTTGGTCTAAGAAGTTGAAAACAAAAACTAGCATACCCTGTGTCTCTCCAGGACCAAGGTTGGCCACCCCTGGTGTAAACAGTCCACTCTTGTTCTTGTTCTCTTGTCCCCCCCCCCCCCCCACCACACACTCCCCAGGCCTCACCTCTCCACCCGCCAACATCGCCACCTCCGCCATCCCCAGCCTCGTCACGCCATCGTCAACGGATTCACCGGCATCCCACACCAGCCCAACGGCCATCCGGCGCAGGCCGTGGAGGCCGTCTACACCAACGGCCTGCCGGCCTACTCCGCCCAGAGCCCCACGGCTGCCGACACCCTCCAACAGGCCTTCACCGGCATCCAGCAATACACGGGTACGAGCGTCGAACACACCCCCCCCCCCCCGGAGGTTGTGGGTTCCAACCTCGACTGGATCGAATCTGTGGTCAGCTATAAAACCGAACGTGTGATCTTGTATAAGGGTTCACAATAACAGGGAAATATTAATAGTGATCAATACAAATGCCACAGAGGTTTTGTAAGATCAGGACATTTATAGCTCTTTCTGCTGTACAGTAAAACGCTGCCCGTACCATTTGCACATTCCTTGAACTGAGCAATATTACCGCACTGATTGCGTTTAGCGACTCTTAATGTCCCATGCAGGAAATACAAGGAAAGGGCACAAGGGAGATGAAGTGTACCTACAATAATAAATACAGAGAGACACACTGATCGATTCCCCGCAGCGATATAAATAAGCGTGTGTGATGATCACTCAGAATCTGTGACGTGTTGCCGAGTGAACGACCGCTCAGCTGCCAGAATAAACTGAGGAGAAAAAAAGTCTTAATCGATTCTGATGCAAGAATGCATTAAATATTACAAGAGCTCTCTTTCTCCCTCTCTTCCCCTCTTCCGCTCCTCCCTCTCCCTCTCCAGCCATTTACCCAGCGACCACACTGACCCCTATTGGCCAGACGATGGCACAGCCGACTCAGGTCATCCAGCAACCGCAGCAGAGGGAAGGTGAGACCGGCTGTGATTGGCTGACTGTGGAGAGCTGGGCTGCCGAGAACCAATGATAAACAGGAGGGGGATGTATGGGAGCAAAGGCACTGTAATACAGGGTGTGAACACGCCCCACGATCTGGTATCAAATAACTGTGCCCACCGGCACCCCCCGAGCGGCTGCCGGCCACACAAGGCGCTGCGTTAGCGTAGCCCCAGGGAGGTAGGCTTCCGGTCGGCTGGGTTTTTGCGGTTCATGATAGAATATGAAATGAGAGATTTTACACAGGCACATACCCATAAACTGTGAAACTGAAAATTTTATGTGTTCTCTTAATTTGTGTGCGTGTGTGTGTGTGTGTGTGTGTGTGTGTGTGTGTGTGTGTGTGTGTGTGTGTGTGTGTGTGTGTGTGTGCATTTTTTGCATTGCAGGGCCCGAGGGCTGTAACCTGTTCATCTACCACCTGCCGCAGGAGTTTGGCGACACTGAGCTGATGCACATGTTCCTGCCCTTTGGCAGCGTCATCTCCTCCAAGGTCTTTATGGACCGAGCCACCAACCAGAGCAAGTGCTTCGGTGAGTCAAACACTGCCTTTAACATTGCCTCACCGAGTCAAGCACTGCCTTTAACATTGCCTCACCGAGTCAAACACTGCCTTTAACATTGCCTCACCGAGTCAAGCACTGCCTTTAACATTGCCTCACCGAGTCAAGCACTGCGTCTATCACTGAGCCACCAACCAGAGCAAGTGCTTCGGTGAGTCAAACACTGCCTCTATCACCGAGTCAAACACTGCTTTAACAGTGCTTCACCGAGTCAAATACTGCGTCTATCACAGAGTCAAACACTGCCTTTAACAGTGCTTCGGTGAGTCAAACACTGCATCTATCACAGTCAAACACTGCCTTAACAGTGCTTCAGAGTCAAACACTACCTTTATCCGCGCCTCACTGAGTCAAACACTGTATCAGAGTCAAACATTGCTTTATCACCAAGTCAAAACACTGCCTTTAACAGTGCCTCACCGAGTCAAACACTGCATCTATCACAGAGTCAAACACTGCCTTAGCAGTGCTTCAGAGTCAAACACTACCTTTATCCGCGCCTCACTGAGTCAAACACTGTATCAGAGTCAAACATTGCCTTTAGCAGTGCTTCAGAGTCAAACACTACCTTTATCCGCGCCTCACTGAGTCAAACACTGTATCAGAGTCAAACACTGCCTTTAACATTGCCTCACCGAGTCAAGCACTGCCTTTAACATTGCCTCACCGAGTCAAGCACTGCGTCTATCACTGAGCCACCAACCAGAGCAAGTGCTTCGGTGAGTCAAACACTGCCTCTATCACACGAGTCAAACACTGCCTTTAACAGTGCTTCACCGAGTCAAATACTGCGTCTATCACAGAGTCAAACACTGCCTTTAACAGTGCTTCGGTGAGTCAAACACTGCATCTATCACAGTCAAACACTGCCTTTAACAGTGCTTCAGAGTCAAACACTACCTTTATCCGCGCCTCACTGAGTCAAACACTGTATCAGAGTCAAACATTGCTTTTATCACCAAGTCAAACACTGCCTTTAACAGTGCCTCACCGAGTCAAACACTGCATCTATCACAGAGTCAAACACTACCTTTATCCGCGCCTCACTGAGTCAAACACTGTATCAGAGTCAAACATTGCTTTTATCACCAAGTCAAAACACTGCCTTTATCTGCGCCTCACCGAGTCAAACACTGCGCCTATCACCGAGTCAAACGCTGCCTTCATCACCGAGTCATACACTGCCTTCAATAATGCCTCACCGAGTCAAAACACTGCCTTTATCTGCGCCTCACCGAGTCAAACATGACGTTTTATCACCGAGTCAAATACTGCCTTTAACACTGTTGTGCAGTCAAACACTGTGGTTATCAGTGCTGTGGAGAGTCAAACACTGCATTTAATGTTGCTTCTGTGAGCCAAAGACTGCAGTTATCAGTGCTGTGGAGAGTCAAATATTGCTTTTTAAGTGGTTTGCTGAGTCAAACCCTGTTTAAGAGTACTCCAATAGTTAAACTCTGGATATAACTGTGCTTCATGAGTCAAACACTGCAATTAACAATAGTTTATACTGCATGTTTGTTGGATGTAGTGTGTATGTAAATTTTTAGTTTTTCATTATCTAATGAAACTAAGTGGGGGGGTGGGGGGGGGGGGGAGGGTTGAAATAATGACAGCAAACGGGCTTACAGGCACACAGCACTTCTGTGACCTCAGAAGCTCAGATGTATTAATAATCGCCGGGTTCACATATGGGACAGAACAGCACAGTACACGCGCGAATGACAGGAATCGTTTCAGACAGCAATGTCCCGGGCCTGGTGGCACACCTAGGCATTGGCATGCCTGCATTCGTTCTGTACCTATGAAAGCAGGTCAGGTTCGAGGGACGGTCTAAAGGGGAAAGACCTCCACACACCAAGCAGCAGTGAGCTGCTCCTTTTGAAACAGAGATTTCCATCTCGGCGGGATTCACACGGAAAAATAAATCTGGATTCAGGGGCTTCATTTATTTATGTCTGTGTCTTTATTTATTCATCCAGTTTATTTAAGCTGGCTTGGACCAGACGCTGGATTGTGTGTCGGCAGTTTATGCATGTTATTTATGTGTGTGTGTGTGTGTGTGACTGCTTTAAAAGGCACAGGCTGTGTCCAAATCAGAGCCCCATCTACAGCATTCTGTGTCCTGTGCACTAGCACACTGTGTACCGTTTACTGCATACTGTTAGTATGTGACATGCAGTATGCAAAAAAATGCCCTCCATACTATTATTAGCAAAACTCAGAAATTTGTATATCATCCGGGGATTTTAAGTACACTACATTTAGAGAACATTTTGCCTACTTTCTCATAGAGTGTACTCAAGTTCTGTGCCTCTGTGATGTCACAGTGTGCATTCTGTGCCTCTGATGTCACAGTGTGCTTTCTGTGCCTCTGATGTCACAGTGTGCTTTCTGTGCCTCTGATGTCACAGCGTGCTTTCTGTGCCTCTGATGTCACAGTGTGTGTTCTGTGCCTCTGTGATGTCACAGTGTCTCATGTCTTCTCTCCGTAGGCTTTGTGAGCTTTGACAACCCCGCCAGCGCCCAAGCTGCCATCCAGGCCATGAATGGCTTCCAGATTGGGATGAAGCGTTTGAAAGTGCAGTTAAAACGGCCCAAGGACGCCAGCCGCCCCTACTGATGGAACCTGCCACACCCTGCAGAGTTTGCAGCGACAGCACAGGTCAGGCCTCCAGCCATCAGGAGCCGCCATTAACAAATAAACACCAGTCTGCCATTCCAAACCGCACCTTCACATTTATCATGTTCGGACTATGCTGGTATTGTGCATTCTGGAAATAATTAACTAGAGCATATTTTATTTGGGTTAACATACAGACCTGTAAATGCATGCACATGTGATCAGACTGGATTACTTTCCGTCAAACTGAGATAAAATCCTAAATACACCTGTGTTTTGACTGATTGTTGTAAACGTTATGTCTAAATCTCTCTATCATTCTCTCTTTCTTAGGTCTGGAGGAAAACAAAGATATCTGTAAGGAGTTAAAACCTTTTTTTCTTTAAAAAAAAAAAGAAAAAAAAAAAAAAAGTTGGAATTAAAAACTGAACAAAAAAAAAAAGAACTGCATCAGTAAGGGATTTCTGAATACATATCAGCGCTTATTTTATGGAGACTGAATGGAAACTGGGATTGGAACAGGCGACGCCCACAACAGCAACGGCATAATAAAAACGATGACAACAAAAGAAGGGTTTAACTGAAAAACGTCAAAACTTTGAACAATGCAGCTTTTTTTCTCATCGAGACTTGAACTGTTAACAAAGCAACAAACAAACAAAATAAAGCAGCAACAAATAGATTTATATATATATAGTATATATATATATATATATAGACACACACACACATATACATTATATAAATAATTATATATAAATAACAACATGTATATCTAAGAGGCGCTTGTGGCATTGTACCAAACTGGAAAAATGAGGGTTAAAAGTTGAAGATGACGGAATTACGGTGGGGAACTAAAGAAGGCTTTTCTGTCCCGCCAGCAGACTCGAGGTTCCTCCCTCTCTTGCACTGCAAGTGCAGAACAACCACTTACTGAGGTCACGGCGGCGGTTTCCACGGCAACACTGCAAACCGAAACTCTCTCTCTCTCTCTCACACATACCCCTTTAGGGACCAAAGGACCAAACATTTTTATTGTTCTCAAAAATTTATGTATAATGCAAATATTAATAACGATATTACTACTGCAACCTACTGATAACGTTCCAGTAAAAAAAAAAAAATGAAAAAAAAAAATGAAAAACAAGTATCAGGGTGGAGACAGACAGTTTTTTTATTTTATTTTCTGTTTTTTTTTTTAGTTTTACGGCTCTGTGGGTTTTAGATCAACTAAACAAAAATGGCAGGGGTGAGAAAACACACAAGGATTTTTAAAAAGTTATAATGGGAGAAATTTTGAAACGTTTAGCGCCATCGGACATGTTGATATGAGGTGTTACTGTGGACATGGATGTTTTGCTGCAATCAGGCTTCATCCAGGGGAAATGAGATTCAACATCCAGGACCCCCCCCAGGGTACATTCTCTCCAACACCCCCCCCCCAGGTACATTCTCCAAACACCCCCCCCCCCCCCCCCCCCAGGGTACATTCTCCCCCTTTAAGCCTCACTACAGCTTGGCTTCAGGATCACCGATGCTACTAAAGTCCTTCACTCTTTTTCTCAATGTCCTGCCCTTACAGAAAATGGAATATATTGCAGATATGTGGACTTTTGAAAATATACTGATATTTCACTGCATCTTCAAAAAAAAACTATACATATATACTGCAATATCTGAAAGTGGCAATACTAGGTACAATTTGCCCATATACTGTATATATAATATATATATATATCACACATTTGCATTACAGCATCTTGC
>CM056380.1:75717955-75746807 GCA_029718625.1 Synaphobranchus kaupii | reverse complement strand
GTGAATTTTTAAATATTTATTTTATATTTGGAACTCTTTAGCACCACCACGTGGCTCGATTGGGTTAAAACTGTAGATGTCAAGTCCTGATGTTACTCTTAACAGACGTACCAAGTTTTATAACTTTCTGCCAAATCGTTTTGGAATGAGCATTTTTGTGATAAGCCACGCCCAGTGAAAATTCACTGGTTCGTCATTTGGCCATCTTTTAAAATATCAAAATTCTGTATATAACTTTTATGAGGCATGGTCTAAGGAGTGTGTGTACCAGGTTTCATTTAAATTAGTCAAATTTTGTAGGAGTAGTAGCATTTTAAGTGCTTTACAAAAAATGCTAATTAGCGGAAAATCCAATATGACGGACTTTATGGGTCCTTGAGGCAAATTTGTTCAGAATGGGCAAAGAGACCTGTATACTAAATTTTGTGACTCTAGGTGAAACGGGGCATCAGCAGTGGGCGTCAATGTCAAAATGTTGTCACGTGCACTACAGCGCCACCAGGTGTTCAATCTGCATCATAATATAGAGGATCCAAGAGTTTGGCAATCCCAACAAGCCTGCCAAGTTTGGTGATTCTAGGCCAAACCAGCTCACAGGAATTTTAGGTGAAAGGGGAGAAAAAGAATCAGAAAAAAAACAATAGGGTACCACCAGCTATGCTGCTCGGTCCCCTAGTAAAATGAGTGGAAAACCATAGGGTTTTAGCCATTCAGGCTCAAACCCTAATTACAGGGTTCTAGCTGAAGATATATAATTGCATTTTTTTGTGATCACTGAGCTGAATTTATTATTTTTTAAATTCGATTTGGAATTATCCTACAATATGCATTCACATTGTATACCTTGGAAGGAAATTGTAATTCTCTAAGATCGTGTGTCAGGATAACCCAAATCCATTTTTGTTTTCTTTTGTGTGCAGAGCAGTTTAAACTTGTGTTGAAACAAAAGAGAGACAATGTACTTGAGAGATGTCACATGTTCTGTGACCACAGTTATTTTTATGCTGAGGTTCTTTCCCTTCACTCTGTATGATGGTCTAAATTTAGGTCATTTGAGTATGCACTTTAATCTGGGGGAGTGTTTAAAGGTTTGAGTAGTGAAAACTACTGCATAATCCAAAAGTGTGTAACTTTGTTTTCATGGCCATTATATTTTGTATGTACTTATTGTCTTAAAGTGATACTGCAGTCAAAAACCGACTTTTCCCGTTGAAAACCGATGTTTTGGGTTAGATTATGATCATACACAACTGTTTATGTCCGAAAATCTCATGTTTAGTCAAAATTGTTTTATCTGAGTTTTTGTGTAGGCTTACCAATACGCTAGTTTCCAGGGATTCGTGACGTCACGAGATCCTTAACATAAAAATGGGTGGAGTTGAGGTGATCCTAGGGGTGGTCTCGGCTGGGCACGTGGTATAAAAGCAGAGGCCAACGGGTTTTTTTTCCTCTTTGAGACTGAGACCCTTACTGCTAACTAGTTCTTTCAAGTTCAAATGTGAATTGCTTTGTATTACTGCTAACGCTAATATTACGACTTATATCGACACACCCTTTCACTCTTTGACCGTATGAATATTCATAATATGACTACGTGGCACCATCGTCATATGACCACACCCACTCACGAGTTCCAGTTCAAATTGAAGCGGTAAAAAAGGCCTTAGAAAAGCCTCTGCAGTATCTCTAACACATTGTTGAAAAATCGCCATGTGTTCTGCATCAAGGTTGCACAACTGAGAATTATAGAATTATGAGAAATATTTATTGAAAGACACCACATCTTCCATACAGATATTACAAGAAACTCATAACATGTGCTGGCTCACTCATTTAAGCGAGGGTGGACCTGTTCAAACTGGCAATGTAGGACAATCAGAAAACAACACAGGAAGAGAAACACAAGTTCTATTACACAAACTGCTGTTAAATCTTACTTGTTTTTTTAGTTATTTTTTTATTTATCTACAATGCTCTCACTAAAGTGAAGAGACAGTATGGTAGCTAAAAAGGTCAAAGGTCACATCTGGGTGAACACAGTCAATTTGTGGGAACGTTGAATCTTGCATGGTCATCTTCTTTTATATACATGACAGCCTTAGCTTACAAAAGCTACACATCTGGACATCCTGTGGGAATGAAAACGGAAATTAAATCAGACCTGCATTTCATTAAGAACAGGGCATTTCCATTTGTATCACATAACGCTAACCAAACAATTAAACTTTAGCTTTTTGGCAACATGACTTTGTTCACATCAGTGGTGTATTAAACAGTGGTCTAAATCATTTCCAGTGGGAGTACACCATTCACAACAATCTACATAACTAGCTATTAATAAAATTGTTAATATAGTACACCTGTATACATTTTAACTTCTGTGCAATTTTGTATTTTTATCATCATCATTCATTACAGATATTCTACATTTAAATATTTACTCATTACTGATATTCTGGATTTAAATTATGGATATAATCTTTCACTTGTCCAGTTAAGTACATCTCATAAATGTTGTCAACAAACAGAAATGGCAAGTTACTCATGCATACAAAGCACTCTCATTAATTAAAAGTAGCAAAAACTAGGCCTGCCGTTACACGTATTGATATCAAAATGAGGCCAAATTACAAAAAACAATATTGGCTATCTTAGCTCACACAAATTAAACAAGCATTATTCCAAAGCAATGTTACCCAATGTTTCCTAAATTAATTAATGTAACTTGGCCCTGTGTTTTTTCATCTGAAGAGAATGTGGTCAAACTTTATGTGTCATGTGAAAGTGTGAAATGCCAATCATTTATAGTTTAAATAATGTGCAATTCCGCTGTTACACTTAAGAATTTTACACATGACTACACTATATGTTTGAATAATTATCTGATTCTTACCATTCATCCATGTTAAGGACATTATCTTTAACCTCATTCGGGCCCTACTGCAATTCTGCTGATGAATGAATTAAGTATGGTACTATGCATCCAAACTGTTCTTAACAGAGGTATACTGGCAGTAGGTTTTGGTACCATTTTAATCAGAGAGTCTAGATAAGGGGCAACATTATACATTGCATAAGATTTTTACTTAAGCAAATTTATTTTGTGTTCATTTATACAGGGAGAACAGAGTAGCATATGACCATGTGTATAAACTCACTGGAAATTCAAATTTGGACAATTGAACTGATACGTAATAATTAATGAAAATGAAATGGAATATTACTCCAGTGAATATAACTAAGGAGACCTTCTCCTCTGGGTTTAGCTGGAAAGGTTCCTTGCAAACTGAATGGCTCCAACATGTGCGTGCGGAAAATTATATTCCGGAAATAAACCACTGTGTCTCTCTCACAGGCAAGCCGCTGCTGCTGCTGAGCTAGGGAAATGTGAGGAAGTCGCTCGGCGGACCAGAATTTATGGGGCATTGCCACCTGGAGTCTTCGTATAGGAGAGGCCGTGTAGCCACCCAAGATTAGAGCTCCACCATGTATGGTAGAAACACCAGGGAAACAAGTGTGCTGTTACACACGGACCCAAATAGAGAATCAAACAGGGGTACAAAACACAGATGCAACCTTTTGTCCACTTAACCCCTGAACCACCACCCCATCCCCCCAACAAACCCCTTTAAGGAACAGGTGGTGCTTCTGATCCGGAAATACATGCGCGTCCCCATCGTGCTTTAAACGCAGTCAGACAAATAATCCTGGCTGCACACTGAAGTTCTGGCAAAGCCGACCAGCAGACCTGTTGCTATTTTCTGTTCTGGTTGAAACGGTGAAATTTAATCCCTTCTCAAGTGCGACTCTTACTGCTGTCTTTCAGCGGGGGTAGGGAGGGGTTTTCCAGGACCCCTTTCAGATTGTTTTCTTTGTCGGCTACAAAATGGTTTAATCCTGCTCCGTGGATTTGGATCTAAGCTTGCCTACACGAGTCCCCGTCGGATATCAAAAATGGTACTCTTTAAAAGCCAATAGCGATCGGCAGGCCCTTGGCAGACATCTGCATCCATTTCCTTACTGAACTGTGGTTGACACCCCTGATATAGATGAGCACACATGCACCCGACTATATTTTGGTGATTAAATGTTCTGTTCATCTGTCACTCACCTGGATCTGCTCATCTGTGGGTGTGTCTGTGCTCTACTTCTTTTCTACAGCTGCGTTTATAACCTCTGTTGGAGTAAAGTGGTCGTAGTTTGAAATGAAAACAAGCACACACAACTCAGTACAGAAACGTATTTACACAAATACATCTTAAATGAAAGATGAAATACACACTTCTTAAACGGGACATGAAGCACTTGGTAACGTGGCTCTTAAGCAAGGCTTAAGGCTTTTGAACTGCCGCAAGCTGTCCCTACATGGTACCACCCTCCAGTGCTGTTGTGTACATGCGCTGGGGCGGCTGCAGTGTTCTACTGCCCCCTCCTACCCACCGAACTATATAGAAAACTAGAAATCACAAGGTGGGCGTGTCCTGAAGTCAGGTTTTTTAGTAGCACCAAAAAAGCTGAAGGGGGCGACATGTAATGGTGCATCGCTCTGTCTTCGCCCATAGACTGTCAGCAAAATCTGATGCGCTGTCATGTCGTAATTACCGTACTTTTTAACGATGTTAGTCTCCTAAATTATAATTATAATAGTAGATTTCATTTGAGATAATGAGGACCATGTATTATATCACAATCTCTGGAAATTATTTTTTTTAATTCCCGGGATTGACCAGCATTCATTGCTGCTCTGGTCTGAGCAGGATGAAAGACTACAGATGCCGGGAAGCACAGAAAACGCAATGGTTGGCTCCGGTCAACCAGAGGAGGAAAACTATAAGATAAGATACCTATCCTGGAAAGTATGATTACTTAGTTAGCTGGATAGCTAACTGTACAGAGTAAAACTCGGAACAGCTCTTTTTACTTCAGTCCGTATAGATTTGGGATGGTTTTTACTCAATGCAGTTACTGGTATCCAGCTAAGAAATCCTGTGTAGTTCGTAGTAACGTTATACCCCCTGCTGTGTCAGAAAGCGTCTTTAATGTTTTTAATTCATTTCGATAGGTAACGTTAACTACAAGCTAGCTAGATAAGATAGCTAACGTTACAGTTGAAGAGAGAATAATAATCTGTAGTAACTTGAGTTACGTTACAGTTTTGGGGAGTAGATTTCAGGCGCTTCATTTTTCACTATACTAATACCAAAAGCCTCTTGCACAATCCAGCAGGTTGTCATAGCTCGGGCTAGTTAGCACTGGAGGAAACGTAGTTTGTTAGGACAAACATTTAATTGCCCAGCTGAACCACCAAAATAATGTTATAGTTGCCACGTTGCCATGCACGTAATTTTCGTCGATTAGCAACCTTAATTACTGAGTGGGCCTTTAAGATATTCAAAACATATTTTGTCAAATAATTATAGTTTAAAATCTTTCTGCAATGATGAATTACTAAACGAGGACAGATTATTCTACTATTCTTTGCTAATCACGTATTTACTTATATTATTAATGTAATTTGCTAACTTGCTAGGTTCTAAGAAAAAGACTATACTATAACGTTACGTTTCTTTAGGCAACTGTACCATCTACTCCCGGTTGACATTCTCATACTGCTGGGCGCCGCGATTTTTGGACCACGACGAACACCGTGAGTGAAGCAAGTGAGCCGTGATTGTGATTGGCCGCCGCCCAATCCTTAAGTAAATGGCGCAACCTGGCCTCCATGATACAGAAAAGAACGGCAGAAAGGGCGGGGATCTGGGCAAATTGGGCGGAGAATGCTGGCTTCAACATAATTAATGGGAGAGATACGGCTAGTTGTTTCTAGTTTTCTATATAGTTCGGTGCTCCTATCCCAGACTCACGTTTGACCTCCAGTTTGCAGGCCACGGCGGCCTCTCCGAGCTCGTTCTTCGCCCGGCAGGTGTAGACGCCACCGTCGAAGCTGGAAGGCTTGCGGATCTCCAGGGAGCAGATTCCCTGATGGTTGATCATGCGGAACTTGGGGTCCTCGCCGATGATCATGGAGTTCTTCATCCACTCAACCTTGGGCTAGAGGAGACAACAGGACCCGTTACATCAGTCGCCAACCGAAGGTGCAATGTAGGGTCACTTGTTAGGCACCTGTGGATGTTTGACGGGAATACAAAACTCAGGAAAGTGATTGGATAGAATTAACTGCAGCAAAATGTGTAAATGCAAACATTTCCACTGAAGCTAAGCACTCCCTGCATTCTTAGGCTGTCATTACATTATATTGCAATAACTTGCATTATATTACAAATAGATGCCCTTATCCAGAGCGACATACAGTCGTGGAGAACATCAGTGTTACTCACAGGAGTCCATAGTTAAAGCCTGTACACATGGTATATGTTTACTGTACATATTTATATAATAGTGACATAGGATATATTTTCATGTGAACAGCCCAAGGTACTGTTTAAAATTGTGGGATCGCCGATGTAGGCCAGAACATCAGAAAAAAAAAAAAAACTTGCCGATCATGTCAAGGCAAATTGGTCAGCACGTTTGGTAACTCAATGCATTTCCCATGAGAACAAATGATAGCTGATGCACTCTCTCCCTCTAGGGGGCAGTGCACCTCAGCTATGAGTTCCAGTCCACTGGTCACTGCAGTCACTGGAGGGAGAAGTGGAATTTCTCTCTCTCTCTCTCTCTCTCTCTTTCTGTCTCTCTCTCGCACGCACGCACACACAAAAGGTCAGGGATCTCACATCATACCTGAATATTGTATTTATAGGTCACTTGTGTAGGAATACTTTCCGCAACTGATACATGACAGCAGATTACTTTGCCGCTTGCGCGTATTGACATTTGAACCCTGAACCCTTGTGATGCAAATAAACGTTGGGCCAATGATCTTCTTTCTAGAGGCCCCACCTTGATCAAACCCCTCTGGAGCCTTCTCATTCCACCGGGGTCATGAGTAAACACACTGACAGAGGGTGACGGGGTGACAGGGTGCCGGTCAACAGTGGCGAATATCTCCCTAAAAATGAAACGGCAGCTGCTAACGTGTGCGTCTCTCACTCCAGGTCCCCCCGCAGGTTAAGGGTCCGGACCCTCACGGCGATGAGCGCTTTCCACGCTTCGCGAGGTGACAATAGGGCCGGCCAGAAAGAATTTCACAAACTGCAGCTTAGATGCTATTTTGAATAATCGCATGGGGGCCAGTATGAAAGAGACAGACCTCAAAGCAGGCATTCGACGATCGACGCACCGCTACCTACATCGTACATGCCGTGAGTTCCACAGCGGAGTGAGCACTGACAGCTGCTCATCTGCAGGCCTTTATGCCAGAGATTGTCGAAAGAAAGCGACACCCTGCAGTTGGACTCAAGTGGTGAAAACTTTCCGTAGGAGAACTTTGTGAGAACAGACCCTAAACTATTATGTTAAACCAGAGGTAATGACAGGTCACTGGCAGTAGACACAGACAGCCTCTTTGTTTGAGGGATAGTGACAGAGAAGTAGTCATATAGTCATGACATTCCAAATTAAGGAATCTTTATATGGACCTTATCAATTGCCCTATACTTACTGTACTCTGAGTACTCCTGTCTCACATGGGCCTTACTTAATAAAAACATGTGCAAAGCTATGATAAACATTTACAACAAAACTACACAACAAATATACCATAATATATCAATTACTCACAAATAAAACTTTGTATTTATTTAAATATGTATTGTCCTGTTGTGATCTGGTGCCTGTAATGTGAAATGTACAAATGAATATATTAATTCATATTTTTTGTGTGTGTAATTGGGTGATGGGAGGGGAATATTTTTGTGCTTTTTAGTGGGGTGGGTAGGGGGTATATTTTCTATTTTTCATTTATTGTTAACTGTTAAGTGTAAAATAATTGTATGTACGTATTTTAAAAAAAATAATAATCTCATACCCATTGGTCAGATGGGTTGAAGATTTGAATAAACTATGTGCTCTAACTCTATACAACTAATGATATATTGTATGCTACTATGTAAATTCTAAAATGACAAAATCTCAAAACTAACAAACTAAAACACACAAACCAAGAAAGCCATGTTGGAAAGAGTATCTCCAGCATGTTTCTCTACAGGTGTTGCTGTGTACTTTATCACTCATGTCACTGTTTCATGTTTGTTTTTTCCTTTGACAACAGCTGAGCTGTCCATCGAAAATGCATGTATTGTAAGTGGATGTGTATCGGAGTCTAAGTATTATGGTGCTCAAACAAACACAACTAGACTGCAGTGTGAGGCTTTGATATTACTGTGTTACCATGCAATCCCAGGGACAACTCATGAAAAGCCACCTCCACTCAAATGTTCATTATAGCATTTGTTATTTCTACAGAAAATAAATTCAAATGTGCAAAATCTGTACATTAGATGTGAATCATAAAAGGTTTTGCCTCACTGTTAGGTCTTGCTGTATGCCATTAAACTGCTATGAATATCCAATGTCACTTAAAGATGACTGATGTTTGACTTTCAGCCATCTGAATGGTTTGACCTGTAGGTAGTTGAAGCATGTAGCATTGTGCTTGAGTAAAGGGTGAAATAAGTTTAGACGCTGGATGGAAAAAGGCTTGCGGAACTGAAGTTTGCGACAGTGGAAGACCTCACCGTCAATTCTCAACTCTTGCTGCTGTCAATCAGAAAGCGCCACCTCGGCTGTTCTGAAATCTGACTCCCGTCCTCCGAGTCAGGGGCAACGCGACAATAAAGTCCTTACTTCACGAGCCTTTCCGGCAGGTTTACAAGTTAGCATAAAAAATGGTCGCCCACAGTAGCAAGTTTCAACAAATACATCATGACATGAATGGCATGCCAGAGGCATTTTGGAACTAATATATGAACTCTGTTACGTGTGGACTGGAGGAATTTATTATCGCATAAAGTCACATAAACAGGTCTCTGTTTCTGGGCTGTGTCCGAATCAGTTTTGCTGAGTTAGGGACCATACTTTTCAGGAAGTAAACAAACATTTTGGTCCCATAAATATGACGTGCTTCTACACTTTAAAAATGAGGCACAGCTTCGCTGAGCATGGCCAAGCAAGGGCGGGACAACTTACGACACTTGGAAAATAGTAAACAGTATGGAAAATACACTTGGAATATAGTATGGAAAATACACTTGAAAAATAATATGGAGGATATTTTTTGCATACTGTATGTCATTGTCTAGTACTAAGCAATATGCAGTAAACAGTACACAGTATGCTAGTACACAGGATAGACTAGAAAGGGCTCCGATTCGGACACGGCCCTGGGCCGTGAAACCCCGGAAGTAAGTAAATCATACGGGGGTTTTAAGTATACTACATTTAGGCTGTGTCCGAAACAGATAACTATCTACTGCTCCCTGTCTCCTGTGTCTGAACTGCACTGACAGAAGTGTGCTGTTTAATGTGCACTGTTTAGCAGTCGGCGAAAAATATCTGCCATGCTATTTTCCAACCGTACTGTGGAAGTGTCGTAAGCAGGTCACCACCAGTTTTCCCAGGTCCGTGGTTTTACAGCTAAATTGGGATACTTTCAAAGTGCAGTCACGGGTAAAAATGAAAAGTAGCAAAGCACACACTTATTTTAAAAGTAAAAATATGATGATTTCTATTTAAAATACGCTGGTTTCGGTTAAAAATAGCCTATAATTTGGGCTAGTTTTGAGTCGCCATTTGGCTGGAAAATCTTGCAAGATCTGGCAATCCTGCACCTCACCCTTGCACTGCCATGTCACGTGTTGTTTTTGTTGTATTTGAAGGAAAACGTCAGCGAAGCTGCGCCTCATTTTTTTAAAACGAAGCTTCACATCATATTTATGTAACCAAAATGTTTGTGTACTTCTTGAAGTGTGCTCCCGAATGTACTCAGCGAAACCCCGTAAGTAAGTGCCATCCGGGTGTTTCAAGTATACTGCAATTCGAAAGATTTTCGCCTACTCAACGACTTTTTCGTCCTGTCTACTCACCAAGGCTACTCAATAGTGTGGAAGAGTGTTGATTCAGACACGCCCATAAAACAAGCCTACATAATACTATGGAAGGGTGCTGATTCGGACACAGCCCTGGGCCGTGACCGAATATGATCCCTGTTCCCTGTCCACTGTCCCCTGTCCACTCAGACCCGTCTACTATGCGCCCTGTCCCCTCACTTTGCAAGCAGTGTGCGAAAGAAATCCTTCAAAACTTTCCAAACTAGTGAGTTTTCCATATGACAATGGTTAGAAAGTGTAGAATGAAGATAGAATTAACAAAAATAAAAAGTAGTTATATATCGTAATATATCCCGCTCTTGTTCTACAAGTTGTAGTTTTTACTTCCGAAATTGTCAGATGAGTGCACAGTTCTGTGGATGACTATGCTCCTGAATCCCCTCAACAAAACCCTGGAAATAAGGGTTTCATCCTGGGATTTTAAGTGCCCCCATTTGTGAGAAAAAGTCGCCCACTCAAAATCATTTTGACGAAGTTGACTCAAATATGCGCCCCCAAAGGGGTTAAGGGATCGTATTCGGTCAGGTCCAGGTCTCACTCCTCAACAGGACCACAATGGACAGTTACGGGGTGAAGTGGTCGTAAGGAGGCCTACCTTCGGACTCCCTCTCACGGCACACAGAAGCCTGGTGGTGTACCCCACGGTGGCTGCTCGGTCACTAAGAGGAGTGGTGAACTTCGGGGCTTCGTTGAAGTCATGCTCCTTGTAATCCATGGGTTGATAGTTTATTCCTTTAAGGGTCAAAGGCAGAACTGAGTACTTCAGCTCCCAAACTCATCCTATTACTATTATTATTATTCAGCTCCCAAACTATCCTTACTATTATTATTATTATTATTATTATTATTATTATTATTATTATTATTATTATTAATAAAATGGGGTCAACTGCATTCTGTCTTATCATTAATATCTTACAAATAATGAGCTAGCTCTACCAACAAGAGTCTAAAGTTTTGCTTTCGTAACTGCATCATTCATCTTCATTCTGTTCGGTATTATGCCCCGCCCCCCCTTTGAGCCTGCTCGTCTATGTCACAGACGGCTGACAGCTCACCTGTTTTCTGAATGTGTGCCGCCGTCTTGGTGACGGCCGCCCCCTCACTGCGCCCAACCTTGTTCTCGGAGAAGACTCTGAAGGAGTAGGTGTTGCCCATGATGAGGTCGGAGACGGTGGCGTTGAGTCTGTGATAGTGCTCCAGTACTGTGAACCAGTCCTGCAATGGGGCCACAGGGTGACTAACTTGGAGGATGCTTTTCTCCGTACGGATGATGTTCGCAGAGACGGCACTAAAACTGTCACCGCGTCTCCTTTAGATAAAACTATAAAACTGTCGTTGACTTGGACTTCGACTCAAGCTTGGTCATCACTGCAGAACTATAAGGTAACAATTTGGCACACTTCCTGATTCTGGGATTAGACAGTGGAGCTACAGGGGCCTCACTCACCCCAGTTTTCTTGTCCGCCTTCTGGATGGTGTACCCCGTGATTTCTGTGTTGCCACTGTCCTGGGGTGGGGTCCACTCCAAGGCCGCATTGAAGCCCCAGGAGTCGACAAGCTTAGTGCTGGTTGGGGGACCAGGAAGCTCTGGAGAACCCCAAAATCACAGACAGCAATCATCCCAAAATCACAAAGAGAAACCACCCCAAAGTCACAGACATCAATCACCCCCAAAATAACGGTCAACAATCACCGCCAAATCACTGATTTCACTGCTGTCAAAATTACATAATGCACTGTGGGTGGGGAAAATTCAGCTATGTTTAACAATACGGAAGTTAGGGCTGTCAACATTGGCCAAAAATCACATTTGAATATTCCTTCTGAAAAAACACATAACTTCGAATATATTCGAATATCTATTACAATTTTAAAATGTTACAATTTGACCAACTTTCGGGCTGTGTTATTGCGCGTTAGGTCCACAAGAGGGCAAACCAATACAACGAGACACATAACTAGTATCGGTACATTTTATTTGAACATAAACATGAATGCTGTCAAGTTTGAAAAAAAAAACCTGTTAACATTTGAGATGGCTTTTAAAATCTACATACACACTTTTATAATGCTTTTGTTTGAATAAAATTAAGGCACACAATTTTGAGAAATGTTACTAAAAAGAATTTTGATCCTGAGGGATCATTTACAATAAAGTGCTATTAAAAACAGAAAAGTACCATCTTTGACCTTTTGGAGAGGGAACTGTGATCAGCATAGTTTTAACGTTTAACGTAGGCCATGTGTAGCTTACATAGCTTGCATACAACTTTGTCTCGAGGTTCCACAATTTTGCCGTTCACTGACCAAAAAGCGAAGTACTTCCAAACAGGGCTTTTTAGATTGCTCGGAGTGCTAATCACTCTCTCCGTGGCTGAGCTGGTTTCCGAACTCTCTGCCATGCTGCTAATGTTGAATTATTGGCTCTTTTCAGCTCGACGAATATGCCTACAGATTTTCAATCTGTTATTAAATGAAAGTGCCGTGTCCGTCCCGTACAAGCATAGCAATGACCCGTATGCAGCGTCTTCCGTTTTCAACAGAGGAGACGCTAAAATGATTTATTTTTGGTTTAACACAGCCCAAGTTGAAAGGAAGACAGACACTTTTATCTGCGATAAAGAGACGCTGCATTTAATTTTTTTTTCGAATGTTAATTTTCAGATTCGAACGTCTTTTTTTTTTTTTACAATTCGAATATCGAACCATCGTATGACAGCCCTAACGAAAGTGGGGTGTACACTGGATTCAATTAATTTCAGTATTACAGTACTGATGGGAAAGGGAAGATTCACAAATCCAAAAATGGATGGCTGCTATGGAGTGTTATTATCAGCGAATCAGATATTTTTTACAAATCTGTGTTTTTTTTTTTTTTCTCCAGAGGAGTAATACATATTTTTTGGTCGGTTAAAACAAGCTCCACCCATTATGGGACTTGATGGTGAGACCTTATTCTCCCATCACTAGTCGCTATTTTTTTCAATTAAATTTTATTTCTATCATGCTTTTCACAGAGATACTGTCACAAAGACGCATTACAGAGGAAGCAGAAAGGAAAATTGGGCAAAAACCAGGCCGGAACCCCAAAAAAGGGAGCAATTGATGTATAAAAGAAAAGAAAAAAAGAAATCTTGGGAGGAACCTGGCTATAGAGGGGGAAGCCATCCACTGGCCGGCCCGGTGTAATAGTTCAGTTAGAGTGAATGGTAACAGAAATGTAATAAGGGATCTATCGGAGCAAACAATAAAATGGGTTGGGCAGGTTACAGTCAGAGGTAAACTAGCTGGCAAAATAGGCAGTCCAAGCAGAGAGATGTATAGTAATATACAATGGCCCAACTGATATTGCAAAAGCGTCACCTGTGTCCTCTTATCCTCATGGATGAGAATAAAAATAATACTAATAAAAAAAACATCAGACTACTCACCGACAATCTGTACGGTAATGGTGGCCTTGTCCTCAAAGCTGTCTACCTTCACGCACATCTCGTACTGGCCCGAGTGAGCCCTGTCTGCCTGCCGAATGAACAGGATGCTGTCCTTCTCACTGTTGCGGATGTTCACCGACTTTGCATCCACAGCCTGGCCGTCCTTTGTCCAGCTCACCACTGGTTTTGGTTTTCCCTGGAGGTAGGACATTGACTTACATCAGTGGTGCACAACACGGGCTGAGACGTTTCAGGATTTTGTGCCAACTTCTGCACTTAGTTACTTAATTAGCTCAATCGTATATTGATCTGACATTTGTATAAGCATAACAATCCTAAAGATTTTACAGTACTCAAGTACAGGAGTGAACCGGCATAGTTTATAGAGCTGTCAGAAAATGAAAACTAGGGTAATTGGTTGGAACAAAAACCAGCACGCAGACCGGCCCTCCAGGACTGGAGTTGTGCGCCCCTGACTTACATGATAGCACTGTTAAGCAGAGGGCTTATCCATCAACTCCACCATTATTAGTTTTTATTGTGAATGGTTAATACTGTAGGGCAAGCAAGGAGTTCAATAAAAATGGCGCTTGTGCCAAGACAGCTCCTACATTCAAAACGATGGCTTTAATTTGCTGTGGATCTATCGCAAATCTGAAAATCCATATCCCTGGTTCACACCTAAAAAAACGATGGAATCAGTATTAATAAGATTCTCAGATATGTTATGCTTTCATTTCTGTTCAGCACTGCTGAACCAACACAATTTCGGTTCTTATAAAAATCTGCTTGAGATATTGATTATAATCTTCATAGATATTTGTTATGTATAGAATCATTTATATGAACCAATCATTCAGAATCAGACACACTGTTGAAGGAGTCTCCATAATCAGGTCTCTATAGCAACGGCCAGAATTCATTTTCAAGAAGAAGCGCAGAGCATAAGGTCTGGCTTGTAATGACCTTAAAGTCTGATTTAAAAAAAAAAAATAATAATAATAATAAAAAAACTGCAATAAGGAGTATTACAAAAAGGTATTTATTTAAAAAAAATTATAATAAACACAATGGTAAGTTTTTTTTTTTTTTTTTTTTGGAACAGAACTCAACCCCCTTCTTAAATTGGCCTCCCTATGCCCCTGTCAACTGCTATCACAGCTTCTGAGACTATTAGGAGTTTAAGGTAGGCTGGAATTATAACAGAATGTGTTCAACAGAAGAGATGCTACCTTAAGACATTTAAAAACATTTAATGAATCGATAACATTCACAGTGAAGAGACCTTCACAGTCACACCTGTTGTGTAAACTCAGTACTTACAGAAAAAGGGATGACAAGGTTGATCTTTTCGCCAACCTTTTTGACGAACCTCGTCCTCAAGACGCGAGGCAGATGGATTTTGGGGCGATCTGTTTGGAAAAGACGAGGATAGGAGAAATAAATGCATGCACATATGCTGTGTTTCCTTTAGGAGAAATAAATGCATGCACATATGCGCTGTTTCCTTTAGGATAAATAAATGCATGCACATATGCGGTGTTTCCTTTAGGATAAATAAATGCATGCACATATGCGGTGTTTACTTTAGGATAAATAAATGCATGCACATATGCGGTGTTTCCTTTAGGATAAATAAATGCATGCACATATGCGCTGTTTCCTTTAGGAGAAATAAATGCATGCACATATGCGCTGTTTCCTTTAGGAGAAATAAATGCATGCACATATGCGCTGTTTCCTTTGCCAATCAGTGGCATGCGAGGAGTGTCATTTTAGATTAGTGGACCCCAACCCTGTTCCTGGAGATCTGGGGTGCGTCCCAATATTCTTCACTCCCCACCACCCTTCCTCCACTCCCCCACTACCACTCCTCACCTACCCGGAAATATGCAAAACTGCCTGAACATTTTGAGTACAATTATTTACATAATGTATACAATGTACTTAACATTGCGGTTTGCGTCGAGACATTAATTGATATTTAACCATTAATATGTAATTAAGATGTAATCAGCAACATTACATTAAAACACAAAGGTCCGTTTCCGGGGCAAGGAGGAGAGGAGGTGGTAGTGGAGCAAAGGAGGGTGCATGTTTCGAGTATTGGGACGCACCCCTACCATCCTATCAGTTTTCATTTCAACCATAATTTGGCACACCTGATTGTACTAATTAGCACCTCAATGAGATCTCTAGCTGTTGAATGGGGTGTGCTTTTTAAGGGTTGGGGTGAAAACCTACGAGACGGTAGAACAGGGTTGGGGCCACTGTTTTAGAGGACTCTTGTACATTTGTTGTCGAGCGCCCTTTGACAGTGTTGACACCATCAAATAGTAACTTGCTAAAGAAACCAATATAATATAAAACATATACTTGCAGAGAAACTATTTCAAACCTTCCTATTGGACAAGCTCATTCCCAAAGAAATGTGTACATCAGGCCTGCTTTCAGCAGAGAAGTCAAAGGGGAATCATTGTATAATCTTGGGGGGAAAAGCATAATCTATTTATAAATCAGCTGAATAACGCAAAGACTCAATTTAGCTATCACAGCAGGGTAAGAAATTAACTTTTTCACCCACTGGCTTGTGGATTCTAAAAATCTCCAGCTATTTTAAACATTTTACCAGCCACAGTGGCATTTCCTTATAAGGCTGTGTTTCCCGATAACGATCAATCTTAGGTGGTTAGATTGGGAGACGCGAACCCCACTGCCCAATACATGGCCGGTTTGGCACGTCAAATTTTCTTTTGAAATAAAATCTTCATCCCACTCATTTTACTTGTCTCAAACTTATTTATTTATAGGCTAGGGCTATTTAAGGAATGGCTTTTGTGGGTAATTTCCAAATCCTATATAAAAATAAGTAAATTATAAATAAATCTAACATCACTATAAAAAAAAACAATCAGTGGTTATGGTAACCGTAAAATGAAATGAACACTAACACGAAAAATCTAATAAAGTATGTGATTTATGGGCTTCTAAAACGCACTTAACAGTCTACGACTGGTCTGGAGTAATCGTTAATCTGCGAGCGTTTCTAAGAGCGTCTTAAGTTAAGATGCTTTTGGGAAACGCACCCAAAGTTCAAGAAGCTTCGTACGAAGGGTTTTACGACGTCTTAGCCTTAACGATGCTTTTGGGAAACGCACCCGTTTGGTTACCAGCCACAATCACAATTTTACCAGCATTTGGCTGGTGTTACTTTCCGACCCTGTAATACAATCTTCCCACTGTTCTAACAGCAACAGGATTTGGAAGTGTATGGTTTAAACTGTCAAAGAGTGCCCAGTGTGAGAATTCTCACCTGCTAGTAATGGAGTTCCTAGGTTTATTTATAGTCTCTAAAGGCTATGTAAAGCACTAAGCACTATAGCTCAATCACTGTTTAAATAACTCATCACTCACAGATCCCAGTCATTCAGGTGAAACCGTAAACTCCTGCATAACCGCTTCCAGTATAAGCAACCTACTGGATTACCACACACCCTAATTAAACTGCTAATATGAAATTCTAATCAAGATTGACAGCCTGGCGAAGTGACGGTATGTCCATACTTGTGTCCTTGGTGCAAGCTAGGACTACTGGACCTCCACCATAATATGACATTGATTGTGTATGTTCACTACTCTGCAAAAACTAGGGTAACAATGTTGTGTCAATTAATTTTTTGCATTAATTTTGAAATGTATTAATCTGCTACGGCATTTATTATTTTTTTTACACTTTTACCATTTTATCCATTCTTATATATGTACACGCCTCCCCTCTGGTCCCATTTAGGTTGATTAGGAGTTTACTGTACAGAATCACCTACAAACAGCTCAATTTAGTATAACTGAGAGCATCGCAACTCAAACTTGCAAGAAAAAATTAAAAAAGAGGCTGAAAGGTTGCGAAAGGCAAGCGCGTTCGTGAATGCATTCACAGTGTCCTGACTTGACACCATTCCTATCAGTGCTGAGCTTAAACCAAGTAGGGCATGGCAGAGCCCCTGGTATGCTTGAAGATAAACAGTGCAAGCCCAAAGCTTGTACATGACATATGAGACAGCAACCCAACCCCCCTCTGAATTTCATCCATACCTCCCAACCTCCACACATTCGCTTGACCCCACAGCTCTCCCAGGAGCCCTGCAGGCGGCCTGGCAAGACTTAAATCAGCAGATTCAAGGCACCGTGCCTCCGTTCCTCCTTAATCCCAGTTAATAGCTTGGGACTTCCCACTTATATTCCAGGGACATAAAGGAGACTGGTTTGCATTTCTTTTTCAGGAACAATTCAAGACCTGCTTCTAAGCTGTGGCCCGACAGATATGTCACAGGTCTAAGAGCAGTAACAGTCCGCACTGGCAAACAGCTCAACCCAGAATCATTCAATTAGTCACCAATTACGTTATCAACAACTTTGACTTCCCCCATCATTGACCTGATTACTTCTCTCATCAGGATCCATCTCAGATTTTGTTGACTCACAGGGTTTAAGGTATAAGATCACAAATATGTGATTAGAATTTTCTTAAGTCTACTAGTCTGCAGATTTTGTGAAACCACATTGAGTGACACTGCAGCCTGAGGTTTGCATATTTATAAATGAACACGTGTGAAAGCATGTGCTAGCAGAAGCCGACGGGATCATCTTTCACAGACGGGAAGTCCATTCAACGGGAGGGTCTGAGCCGTAGAAGTCCGCCGCCTTTCGCTTCTTTCCTCCGGGTCCACATGCAAACGATGTGCTAGTAAAATGTGCCGGAAGACAGAAGCACGGCTTTTCCACCAACGAGGTCTCATCAGGTCCTTCGCTTGATGATATGGGAACCTCGGCGCAAATTCTGAGCCAACTCCACATCAATAGTTCACCAAGACATTTGATAGGACTGACTGGTGCCCATTCGCAGTTGGAATAGCTTGTCTGCATAATGCAAACCATACACAGTGGGGGGGGGGGGGGGGGGGGGTTGGGGGACTGCTTGGTCAGAATTGAGAGCGCAACACTCACCCACAACTTCACGTATACGGACCGGCTCAGCCAGGGCCCCGGGGGGGCTGCGGCCACCGGGGTTGACCGAAACTACGTGGATGTGAAGAAGGTCCCCAGTGGTTAGATTTGTGATGACCAAGCGATTGGCCTGTGTGGGCTCCGCGTTCGCTACAATCCAGTCAGTCGCTGAAGGGGAAGGGAGAAATTAATACATGCTTTTTACACATCTGTGACTTTACACCTTAACATCCGTGACTTTACAACACCACATCCATTATTTAAACATCCCTTCTGCTGGGAACACAACATTTATGTCTTTGTTGATGGTCATTCTTGAAACAAATTTGGACTTATGAAAGGATTAAATGGAATGCATCGCAGCATGTTTTAAAGAGTTAAAAAAATGCACAAAAACAGTTAAATTCATACTGTTCTGAAGTGATACAGTGTATATACTGAAAATTATATCAGATAAGGATGTGAGCCAATATTTCAAACACTGAAATATGGAAAAAGTCCACAATTTTATGCCATTTGCATATCGTGCATCTCTGAATATCAATTAGTAGGCCTATGTAATGACTGCTGACAAATTGAATACTTTATAAACTTCATCTGTCAGCAGTTACTGTAAATATGTTCACTGGTTATACCTTCCTTTCATAGGAAAATGTCATTTTGTCAGCTTCTGAGCAGGAGTCTTTTCCCCATTTAACCCCATATAACCTTACTCACAGCCATAAAATAAATGCATCAAAAGGCTGTGTCATCTATAATGAAATGAGCCTTTTTTTCCTGTAGATAAACACAACTGCAAAGTTAATCTCAAAAATGTATTTACATAATTAATTTAAGATGATATACTGCAATTAAGCAAGGGGCTCTTGCTGACACAAGCACTGCATGTCGTTCTAAATGCAGGCTACACCGACACCGTGGCAGAGACTAAAATGCCTCATTCCTAATAGGGGCACACCGTAGGGCTGGAATAAATCTGCTGCTGACACATTGGGGACAGGTGCAAGCCATTTGCCTGCTCTGCAGATAAAGCCGAGGCTATTATGTAAAGATGAAGAAAGCTAACGGTACTAGATTGAACTGTACCACCATTGCTCCACTCAGTATTCAACATGAAGGAGAATGATGTATTCATTTCAATAGGGAGGGATCTCTTGCAAAATAAAACCAAGGGGACAAATTTTTTTTTTTGAGTTTCCCCCCACGATGCTCCACAGGCAAATGCAATATTTGCTGTGCACGGCATTCTGATAGTGAAGTGGTTTATCATCACTGAGCAAGGCCGACTGTCCAATGCACGTGCAGGAACCGCTCATTTCAGTCCTAGTGCTTTGCGCTCTCCGCTAAAACAATCCTTTAGACTCACACTAACACTAGATCAAACTCACTTTGGTCTTTGCAGTATTCCACCGTGTATCCATCAAGGCCAGAGCCAATTTTCTCTGGGGATCTCCATCTGATTGTGACTGAAGTATCGTTGACATCCTCCACACACACATTAACAGGCTCGCTGGTGGGCACTGTTACGCATGTCCGAAATGGGGGGTGGGGGTGGAAAAAAAACACACACAGGAGTTAAAAAGTCTGAAATGGTAGAGGCGAATGTGTATAATGTTCGTAACTACGGTCGAACGGTTTTAACGGGAACATGAACAAGCCTCGCTGGACCAGGCCATCTTGGGACAGATGCTATACCTTCTGGAGGAGGTGGAGTAGGTGCTTTGGGTTCCTCGGCTGGCGGCGCGTCAGCAACTGCAGCTGATGTTAAATTTGCATTAGGGTGACACAGTTGGCATTATCGGCACTAGCAGATAAGACAGCATAGGGAAAAATTCCGGTTTCCAATCAAACTTTTTCCAAATGCCAATTTTTTTTTCTCGAAATCTAAAACCAATTTCTTTCCGAAATGCAAACCACTTAATTTAAGGAAATACAACGTAGCCTAATGTTTTAAATAGCCAAGCAATAGCCTGGGCCAGGCCAGGCTATCGTAGGCCGTCAGTTTAGTTATTGGAATGTATTGGAATTTCTCTCCCCGCATCTCAGGAAGAAAAATTGGCAACACCAATTTTTCTTCCTTTGAAAGATGTTTTACCATCGGCTGGGGCTTCAGGCACAGCTGGGGCAGCGGGTTCCTCGGCAGGTGGCTGAGCAGCAGCAGCAGCAGCGTCAGCGGCTGACGTTAAATGTTAGAAGTTAGATTTTTCTTCATCTGCTATGCTACGTGTTAAATATTTGCCTAGCCTAAATGGTCACTGTCAAATAAAGATGAAGGCGTAGGGTAAGAGATTTTCCTTACAATTAGCATGTTAGTTACTGCCCGCATAGCAGGCGATTCCGGCCCAAATGTGGCATCAAGCTGGCACTGCAGGCATCCTGCCTGCATCGGCAAGCGGCTTGTTAACCGAGTGCGGGCCAGGTGTGGAAATGATGGCACTGTGACGGCAGACAACGTGGGCCTATTGTGGATGGGGTTGTGTGGCTCAGTTTTGGGTGCAACCTGGTCGGCTGAGATTTGGCCCTGTTATGGCCCATGTGTGGCCCTTGCCTGGCCATCCACGGGCCCTCATTCTTTGCTGTATGTGGGTCGAGGGAAACTGGGCCAGAAGAGTCTAAATTTGCGGGTGTTAACGTAGCCAGCATTGGCATCCTAAATCTCCCCTCTAAAGCTAACCTCCGAGAGAAAACAAATCAAAACTAGTAGGCTATCAGGTCAAATTAGGATTGCCTCGGAAAGATGGTTACCGTCAGCGGGTGCCTCAGGTGCAGTAACAGCAGAAGGCTCTTCTACAGCGGGCGCAGCAGCTGTTAAACATTAAAACGATAGCAGTTGAGTGCCAGTAGGCTACCACATGTGCTTCTGGATGAAATGTCCAGCTGACAATGGACAGACACGGACAAATATATCTGCAATAAATTAGGCTACAATAAATTAATGTGGTAAACATAAATTAGTGAAAATATCGTAAAATGACATTCACCACCATAAGAATCTTTTCTGGTGGTTTTTGGTAGGCTATTAACTTTACCCTCAGCTGTTGCCTCGGCTTCGGTAGCAGCAGGTGGAGCAGGTACTTCCGTCGGAGCAGCGGCTGGTGTTAGATGTTAGATGTTAGCGAACATAGGGTAGGTGTTCAGTATTGATCCCAACTGTACTTCCAGACAGTATTAAATACAAAGGAAGTAGCAGTGGGACCATTGTAATTTGTGTTAGTGATGTTACATTTTTATTAATGAATTAACAGACGAGAAAGAATTGCTTAAACTAAGCTACTTTAAGTCACATTATGTTATGCACATTATGCTTATCATGTTAGGCCATTATGTTTTACCCTTAGCTGGAGTCTCGCCTTTTGCAGCATCGGGAGCAGCGGCTGGTGACGTTAAGTTCAATGACACACTCGCAGTTTCTCACTTAAACACTGATTAGGCTACTATGCTTAGGCTATTGATGACACTTAAGCTATTGATAGTTAATAGAACTGCATTTATTACATAGCCGTAACGTCAAAGCAGGCCTATAAGCTATTGCATGTATAAAGGTCATGTTAAAACAAACATGCGAAAATCGTGGGGAGGCAGGCTAGCTATCCTCTGCTTCGACCGGTGCCTCTGGCTCGGGGACGACAAGGGGAGCGGCACTGGTTTCTTCCAGAGGGAGCCTCGGGGACTGATGTTAAATGTTAGGTTAAAACTGACGGGTGCTCAGGAAAACCTCTATAAGTCACAGGCAACACGGTTGCGTTTTAAATTTAATCAGTGTGTAAACTGCTAAATGTGGGTATTGCCTCCCTTTCAGGGCAGTTCAACAGCCAAATTTAATGAAGGCGCATGGTGGTTACAATATGATCGGGGGAAAACAAGTGTAAATTATCCAGCTTTTCCATAACACCTCGGTCGGAACTATAGGTCTATTTTGCCTAAGCAGTTAGCCCTATGTAGCCTACAAAATGTGGTGGGGTAGTAGCCAGAGCAAGCATTATAAATTACCGACATGTTAAATGAGCACAATCTAAATAGCCGACGTCGTAGGCAATAGAGATAAAGGAATGTGACCGGAATTAAGTGCCAATATGACAGACTTGAAGCTTTACCGTCAGCGGGTTTCTCTGGTTCTGCTGGCGCAGGAGCAGCGACCTCTTCGGCAGCCGGAGCGGCAGCGGCAGCGGCATCAGCTGATGTTAAATGTTAATTTGCATATATTTTAAAAGTTAGATATTATTTGCAAAGTAGAGTAGGCTACACAACCAAGGGTTATAGCCTAACTGGCGAGTGGCCTATGTTGAAAATTAGAACAGTAGAATTGCGCACACTACAACTTGATTAGCTGGGAATTAAGAAAATAACACCTAGGCTAGGCTTATAAAGCATGATATATTAATGAAGTTGAGTAGACAAAACGAATCATTACCACCGCTGACTGCTGAAATAAATACGTGTTTAACAAACTGGTATTTTACATTTGAAAGCTTTATGGAGCACCGTGTTTTTTGTTTGTTTTACTTTTGTACTTCCTTGCCCATATTTTTCTTGCTCCTCTTTACCTTCTGGGGGAGCTGGTTCTTTAGGAGGGGGTGGAGCGGGAGCAGCGTCGGCAGGAGCTGCTTCCGCGGGAGGAGCGCTTTCAGCTGGTGGAGCAGCATCTGCCGCGGGAGCACCCTCAGCGGCCGGAGCTGCTTCGGCTGGAGCGGCTTCCACGGGAGCTGCCTCTGCTGGTGCGGCTTCTGCAGGAGGGGCTTCGGCTGGAGGAGCCTCAGCAGGGGCAGGGGCAGGCTCGGGAGCGGGCTCCGGAGCAGGTGCTGGCGCGACCTTCTTAACCGGTGCCTTCTTCGCCGGCCCCTTCTTGATGACAAGTTTTGCTGGCATGTTGCTCGAGTTCCCAGAGTCACAGTCCGCCTTTTGGGTAAAGTGTCTCGCGGGGGCCGGAGTATGTCAACTTTATATAGCGACTGGCTTTAAAAGCGAGGGACTCCACCCTCTGTCTTTATATGTGACAGGGCAGCGCCAAAACTGTGTCACTGTCACTCTTAGATCATTTCCAAACGCACCTTGGTCGCATTCCGCATGTCTATTAGTGCCTGTTAAACAAGCATGGCGACGTAAAAATGGTTTACTCGAAGAATTAGAAGCCAGAAATTTTACACAGGCGAAGCTTTGCATGAGTATCAACTTTGGACACAAAATATTACAGTATACTGGAAAGAAAAATAAACCTATAGGAATCGTTAAGCATAGATTATGCTTACCAATGCATAGGAATCTTCTTAAGGAGCTTAATGTATGGAGGTTTTAGAACACCCCAAGTCTTTTTTGGACGATTATAGCCTATCACTGGCACAGAACACTAGTTAAAACAGCACAGAAACAACACATCTTATTTAAAAAGCTATAATAATTACTATTTTATTTTATTTGCATTTCATAGGGTAGAAAATATGTATACCAAAAGATACATGTGCACAATTATCTTTTGAAGTTGGGCCCCAGTTAGAGGCACAAATTCAATTCAAACTATATAAACAATGACATAACACTAATCAAAACTTGCTAGAACCAATCGGATTGCAAGATACCAGCCAATATCACAAACTGTAACTTCATTTTCAATTGGATTACCAAGGGCGTGATACAATGAATCATTAAATATTTATTACACCCTGTATAATTCAGTTCTTTGAAATGTGCAGTTTGCGCTTTCCTATAGGGGGCAAGTCAAACAACTAACACAAGGGCAATGCCTACTGATTGATAGATTGACTGACTGTTTTAATTATGTGTATGCTGACCTGACATACTTATTCTTTTTAGCATTGTCTGTGATATCGGATTGTGTTGTGTTGCTGTAAGACAACCCAATTTCCCCCTGGGGGATTAATAAAGTAGGCTATCTATCTATTTATCTATCAATCATCTTTGTGCTTCTGTGAAATGGGTTGGTGAAAAAACCACTGCAATTTGGTTATTGTATGGTACTTTATTGAGACAAATGGACAGATTTAGACAGATGGATGCGTGATCTTAAAAACAGGCCTTTGTATTGTATTCCCGAAGCATGGGGACCCACTGAAATCATACAAAGGCTTCACTTATAACTATTACTGCCAGATGCCTTTAATATTTACTTTTCTCCTTAAATGATTGTTGTCGCAGATGAGTTGATTATTTACACAGTTTACAATTATGTTGTCCTGTACAAAATAGAATGAAAGGTTAAAAAATAATCACTTAAGAAAATAAAAGACTGTTACTTTAAAAAAGATGGAAAATCAATTATAGAAATACTCCCACCTCCCACAAAAAAAGAACCAAAAAAAAAAGAAAATCCATTTCAATGAAAGGCTTTGCAAACACACCAACATGACATGCATTTACAACATTTAGAATTCCATCAAATTTGCACGTCAGTTACGTTAGATACCATCATCACACTTAAAAAAAACTAAGAACAAGTTTAGCAAGATTGTGTGACTATTCAGCAACCCTTATTGGCCCCAGGGTAAGAAATAATTAAATATTCCATCTATTTTAGACTTGATTACCTTCAAACCCCCTGAAGATCTAGGTCCATTTTTTAGGAGGCACCCACTGACCCACCATTATTGTGTAATGCATAACACAGGGGGTGTTTTTGGGCTTAACCTCCATTGTAAGGAACATGCTCCTGATGCAAAGTGTGTTTGTGTTAAAGGGAAATCATAAGATGATTCTTTTTTTTTTAGGAGGGATCCTAAGTACCTTTTAACACGCTTCATTAGCCTTAATTTTATTAAAATATGGGGGGTTCACTGGAGCGTACCATAAGTAGGGTAGATGGCTCTATCAACTTTGCACATTGGATGCCAAACCCCCATATCTATTCAAATCAACAAGTCACCTTACTAAGCTTTATAAGAAAATCTAATGGCTTACCACTTCTCAATTGTCCACCCAAACCAATTCACCATCCAAAACACGTCGGAACCGGTCAACCCCCTCATTGGCAATTCTCAAAGTTCCACGCAGATGTGGTGAGTTAAGGCTGCAGGTCCAAGACACTAGCTTCTGAATCTAACACAGGTGGTACTTACATCACATTGAGGCTTAAGACAGATACACGATCTACACGTACCCATCTCCATAACACTAATCTCATACAATTACTGAAAATAAAGCGCTCACTTAAACAGTTACAGGACTGGATGAATAAAGATACACTAGCTCCGTCTGTTCAGTGAATTTAGGCTTCGGAAGAGGGACATTAGTAGGGTTTTCTGCTTCCCAAAGCCAGTAGAAGTTGCTGAATAGTTCCCCTTACACAGAAAGATGCTTTAGCACAGTACTGTACACGCAGAATACAGGCACAACAGCTGATGGGCTTTGGCGTGGAATGGGGCCAGGTAGTAAAGATGGCTTCTGGTTCCAGCATGCTCAGGGAGATGAAAGGTTCTCAGTTCTCTGCTTCAAATTATATTTTTTCCATACAAAAAAATCCTGTTACTTGTTTTTCGTAGACATCAGTAATGGTATTCATTAGATCTGCTTTATTTTCCAGTCAAATCCCTGCAAACATTTAAAATAAGGAATCAAGGTTGTTCTGCAATCTCACTATTTTTTCTTATCTGAGTGTAAAAGCTTTGGAATGTTCCCCCTTTGAGATATGTGCCAATTAAATCTCTGTATTTAGGTCAAACTTTTCATATTTCACACAAGGAGTTAAATATATATGGATGGACGCATCAAAAAAAAAAAGGAAAAAAAGAGTACTCTCATGAATCAATAGGCAGGGACATAGATCGGAGCTTCCTAGACTTATTAGGAATATAATAGCTTCTGTTACATGCATACCTCCCAAACCTAACTGCAAAGTCATTATTCCAGATCCAAGCTTGCAAAGTACAGCAAATAATAATTTTCAACATTTGGATGCAAAAGTGGTGCACATAACATGGAAGTATTACAAAGTTTATGGGGGAAAAAAACAACAAAATTTAGTTTTGGTTATTGTAGGTAATTGATTTGAAAAAGTGACCATTTATTGTTTATGGCAGCCTTATGTACTGAATGGACAACAGACATGGAGCGATACCTTACTTGCTTTTTCTTGAATAAGGTTAAAATTCAGATTTGAACTTCTATTAGATGCAATTAGAATTATAGAATTCCTTTGTGATTAGTTATGAGTAAAGTGGTGTGGTACTCATATATACAGATGGCATTGTTTTTAAGAAAGCATTGTTATTAAGACATCAGAAATAAGATAGAAAACTGATTTTCTTATGTTATAATCTCAGAGGATTATATGAGAATAATACAAAGAGTGAAGAGAGTTGGCATGTATTTCTGTGAGACGGATATTCCAAAACACAGTTTGAGATATTTTTTGTTTGTTACACTTGGTTTCCCCACCCCATCCCACTGTACAAATATTTGCATGCAGCTTAAATGTACAACTTTTGAAATATTAAATTTTTTACTGTATTTAACGGGAGCTATAAGGTCTGAGGTTGTGTCTTTGGAATTGGGATCTTACCTAGTTGGTGTGGTACAAACAGTATGCGCATGTCAGCTCAGTAATATGTAATACTTTAGTATATGATGTTATTTGAAATTCTTAAGCCTTAATAAGTGTCTCACATGGCAAGTACTTTTCTTATTTCTTCACAAGCATTCTCTTCTGAAGCTATGCCTTCTACCCTCGACATTAAGCACACTGAGTCTGGTGTGTATTTGATCTGATGAAATTTCACACAACCATGGGTGACATGCTAGTAATTATTGTCTTGTCAAATTACAAAAAAATTATAATAATTAGAAAACTACCCATTAAAAGTATTATGTTGTGTAGCACGGATAACAGCTAGATGTCTATTTATGCATGGATATTAAAGGTTGCATCTCCTTATCTCAACCCAGGGCCAATGGACTGAAATCTTAAAACACAGGACTTGTGTCCTGTCAATCTTAAAGATTGTTATGGTTCAGCAATATCCTGTTACCTCAACACTTGTACTGATTGTGGGTGTAAAGGAACCTCTTTAAAGGAACCGTAGCGGGGAAAGTCTGATAGCACCAAATGTCTACAAAACCTCTGTGCTCAGGATTAAAAAGAAAACAGTAATAACATCTATTGTTTGAGGGCGTTGCACTCAAGCAAGTGTTACATTTATGTTCATTTGAATTTTAACACGATCCTATTACATAGCCGCTGCATGAGAATGCAGCTCAATTATTTTGTACAGCACGAGAGATATCTGCACCTTAAAATGAGTTGGTACTAATAGTGCCAGCCAGTATTCAGATGCAGGTGCTGTATGGGTCATGTGTATGTGTCAGTGATCCCTTTAGTGGTCAACAGTCAATAAGAACATATGGTATACATCAGAAGACTGCTTAAAAAAATGTGCCAGTCTGCATACAATATGTCTATTTGCATTTCACTGATTTCAGTGATTTCAGTGCATACGGCTCATGGAACATTTCAATAACCTCGGTTGCAATTTGTAGGAAAATATAAAGATTTAATTGAGAAGCGGAATATTATTTATTTGCTGCCATTAGCTTATTTGTCAGACCCTGTAAATGCAATTCAGTAAAGTCAAATTTGATTTCACGTTGATCAGACAAGCATTTATATAATGTTACACCGTCCTCTGAGGAAATATGTGTCTGTTATAATTAAAATCACCAAGTTTGTCCTTCCTATTTCTGGCATTTCTTCCCCAAAAATTGACAGCAGAAGACAGCTCATTTAAAAATAGCATAAGTGGCATCTTAAGTGTAAAATGAAACCAGAATTACAGTTACGCTCATTTGAATGAGTTGTGTTCTTTACCACTGGGGAAGAGAAGTGTGTTTGCAGGCAATGGCACGAGTACTTCAAGTACTTTACATCGTAAAGAAAAGCAAAGACTTGCATGCATGGGAAAAGGCTTGCATACCTGCCTCCTGCAGGATGACTTAATAATCTGTATTTTTTTGGTCTGATATTTTTTGATTATATTAATTTACCCTCACATCCTGTAAGATTCATTTAGATTAACCAAAGCCAAAAATCAGTTAAAAGTGTTAAAGTGCATCTTAACTAAAAACAGATAAGACTTCAGTTATGTAATAAGCAAACTAAAATGGTGTACGGCTTTCTCTGAATCACCTTGCAAACTGAAGACATGTCAAATCTGTACATGCCATATGCCATAACCTATAACATAACAGTGAAAGCATATGTTTCTATTGATACAGAAAAAGTACAATTTTGATGTTGTTCAATTCTATGAGATCTTGTAGTGAGGAGACACATTAAGGCATTTGTTTCAGCACCATGGTTCATAATGAGCATTGATTTATAAATTGCATATGGTTTGGTTGGGCTTTGCCTTATAGCCCTTAAAATTGGACCCCATAAGATAGTAGTGGGTAGCTCCATAC
>CM056380.1:75688982-75717455 GCA_029718625.1 Synaphobranchus kaupii | reverse complement strand
TCTTCTGAGCTCTCCTACACGTATCTGTGCACTTATTCATACACACTGCTCTTCTGAGCTCTCCTACATGTATCTGTGCACTTATTCATACACACTGCTCTTCTGAGCTCTCCTACATGTATCTGTGCACTTATTCATACACACTGCTCTTCTGAGCTCTCCTACACGTATCTGTGCACTTATTCATACACACTGCTCTTCTGAGCTCTCCTACACGTCTAAAACGGCCAAATACAAACTGTATAAACACACTTTTTATTGAGCTCGTAAATATTAGAATTGTTTAGAAATATGTTTGAATTAATGTTGTTAGGTTGTGGCCAAAGTAATTGGTGAGGATAATGTGGTGTTTTCAGTATTGTGAACGTGAGGTGAGGAATTGGTCCCAAAGTAACCAAAACACGGAAGACTTCCTGAGGCCCTTCCCTCAGCAAGCTCAGTATTTGTTCCGTTATTTTCATTTAAAACAGTTTCAGGACACAACTGCACACAATTTCAGTCATGAGCTCCAACAATGGCTTCACAAAGCCTACCTAGCTCCCAGCTCCTAGCTACAGGGTGATGTTGGCCCTCAATCAGTTTTGAATCAGACACAGTCCCTTTGAAGGCTGGGGTGTTTTCATCTCTCAGTAAACAAGAGAGGTCCAGAACCCCCTTCCCTTACAGTGTAAAGCCTCCCTCCTACCCAAACCCCCACTGTGCCCCTAAAGCAAACCTCCTGTTCCGAGCCACACCTACCTGTGCCATGACGTCATGTGACCAGATGTCGGAGGCCAGTGTGATCTGCCCTTTGCTGCTCTCTGACTCGGAGGGCCTGAGCAGGGTGGGGCCAAAGACGGTTGCCAGGTTATGGAGGGACATCTTGTTGATTGGCTCCTTCTCTGCAACCCTGTGAAGAGACGAGACCAGCGTATAAAAACTTACACTGGCAAGATGGATGCTTGGCAAGACAGAAACGGTGTCTAAGGATGGTTTCATTCATAAAAATAATGGCCGACGCATTAGATTTTGAATCTGTAGCCCTTTATAAGAGTTTCTGGGAATCTAAAATATCCCCCAGCTGCTGTCTGTGTGTGTGTGTGTGTGTGTGTGTGTGTGCGTGTGCGACTCTGTGTGCGTGCAGACACGTGTGTATGGTTTGTCTATTCAGGGCACTGTTGTTGTAGATATGACATGGCACCCAGTACCAAACAGTTCACAGTTCTGAATGCTTTGCTGAGTCTCAATTCATTTTTAAAAAGCAAGCTAAGCTACCCGCACCACTGCCAAGAGCTTCCTTTCTCACACGCACAAGCTAACTAGCAAGAGGGCTGCTGTATGGCTCATCCTGTTACAGCACCTTTGAAGGGTTCATTGGCCTGGACCCGCATCTCATCACTCTCTAGTGATCTCTGCTGGTTGACCTGAGGTCTGTTTGCTAAAGCAACAAATGAATCGTCTCCTCTGACTCATGTCTGTGTGAGTTTGACTCGTGGGCTGCAGTGTGAGAGAAAGCAGCTGGTGGCGATAGCACGCTTAGGAGAAGAGGCTGTGCTCATCTACACTGCCCCGCATCGGCTGCAGAGAGTGCTGTGTGAGTGCGGCTGTGTGTGATTGGGCGTTCCATGTAGGGGGGAAGGCGTAAAAAGGTAAAGCAGGAGTGCCTATAATGTCCTGTGATGCTGCCGAAAAGGAAGAAAAAACTAAGGAGCAATCAAATCTCCAGCCCTCTGACTCTGTAATGCTCTGGAGAGACAGAAGTGTACGTGCAGAACACGCACCTCCATGTAGACGTGTGGCCCGTGTGGCCAGGCATCTGCCCAAAATCTCCTCCGCACCGTAAAACACGGAGAACCTCCCCCACACGTTGGGTTCTTAATTCTAATCACTGGGGGGCCACAAGCGCGGCGCGCACAGGACACCCCCCCCGCGTTCTGTCCGCGCGTGTTTGGACTTCCCGTCCCCTTGAGACGGCCCACACACGCCAGACGTCTTTGTTCCATCGCCGCTCTTCCTTCAAGCTCAACGCTAAGTGCATCCAGATGTGCAAACACAGGGAGAGACAAAACGAGCCTCACGGCCCGCACACATCAAAGTGTCGGTTGTTTTTTCTTTACGTTTTGAATCTAAAGCGTTTATTATCGCCACCCAGGAAAAAGTCGGGAACGTTTTTGATCTTCACTCATTTGGCGGCTCCTCCGGACGTGAACCCGTTTCACGCCAGGGGTGCGTGTCGGCCTTTCATTCATAACCCCAGGCCCTGTTTCAACCAGCCTCCAGGACCCAAGAGGATGTTACACATATTCAATCCACTAACACAGCAATACAGACAGAGAAAAAAACATCTAAAAATCCTTAAACGACATTTGTATTAAATTTCATACTGAGGAGGGCAATACATGGGTACTAGGGAAGGGGAGAAAGCAAACATACTATATTGTACAGAGATCTACAATATCTACAGGGGTGACGGTCCTCCAGTCAAACAACAACATCACTAAAACACAATCTTCTCTTCTTTTTTTATCATAATAGAGCAATCAGATCCCGTCCTAAAGCCATCAACTGACCACGACTCTTGATGACACCGCTGTTACCAATTTAGCAATGACTTATCTACCCAGTATTTTAACATTACATTACAGGCATTTAGCAGACGCTCTTATCCAGTGCGACTTACACAAATTTTTTTTTTTTTACATATATATATATTAACCCCATGCCCTTTGTCCCTGTGTGACCTTGTTCACATTAAGTTCTGATTCAGCGTTCAGGTGTGCCACTCAGTTTATGGACTGTAGTTCCCTAAAGTGGCCAGCAGGTGTCAGCACCGTGCGCCAGTCTCGCACGCATATCCTGTTTTTATTAAAGCTGGTGTAGTGAATGAGCTCATGGCGTTTCTCTGCAATGGCTTAACAGAGCGTGTTAATGAGATGTGAAAGAAGGTGATAACGTTCACTCCGCTCCGTGGGGGTGGCGTGGGGTTGCTCTGTCAGCCATTTCTTTGAACAAGACCCTTTCAGGTTTTTCTGCTAACCTCTGACATTTTTAAGGAATTTATATGACTACTAACTGTGCGTTTAATACGAGCTGTAAAAAGGGTCTGTTGGGTCTTGTTAGCCCCTGCTGCATGTTATAACCGCTCATTCTTACCATAAAACTCCTGACTCCTAAGGACATGGTGAAGCGAAAAGCACATATGCAGCAGAAATCAAGTAACTTAACACTTCGGCCCAAACAGAAGTACAATTTATAATGCAGAACACACGATACTATATATATATATGTCTAGCCTCCAATAATTTGTTGTTCTGAGCTCATCAATGAACCCCAATGGCCTCTTCCCTACTGTCCTCTCTCACTGTCTAATGCAATGAACCCCAATGGCCTCTTCCCTACTGTCCTCTCTCACTGTCTAATGCAATGAACCCCAATGGCCTCTTCCCTACTGTCCTCTCTCACTGTCTAATGCAATGAACCCCAATGGCCTCTTCCCTACTGTCCTCTCTCACTGTCTAATGCAATGAACCCCAATGGCCTCTTCCCTACTGTCCTCTCTCACTGTCTAATGCAATGAACCCCAATGGCCTCTTCCCTACTGTCCTCTCTCACTGTCTAATGCAATGAACCCCAATGGCCTCTTCCCTACTGTCCTCTCTCACTGTCTAATGCAATGAACCCCAATGGCCTCTTCCCTACTGTCCTCTCTCACTGTCTAATGCAATGAACCCCTAATGGCCTCTTCCCTACTGTCCTCTCTCAGTGTCTAATGCAATGAACCCCAATGGCCTCTTCCCTACTGTCCTCTCTCACTGTCTAATGCAATGAACCCCAATGGCCTCTTCCCTACTGTCCTCTCTCACTGTCTAATGCAATGAACCCCAATGGCCTCTTCCCTACTGTCCTCTCTCACTGTCTAATGCAATAGTCAGAATGGAGGGAAAAGCTCTTACTTTTCCATTCAGGCATTTATCCAGGACCTTATGCTGACCGACCAGCATGCGTAAAGTCAAGCAGGTACTCGCTACTCAACTGGAGCAGAGAGTGGAACGTACAGGGACTGATCTTTAGCCATTAAACCTGCACCTGGACTACAGGGCCTCCGCAGACCGATCAGCTCTTCAGCACGGCCCTGTCGGGGAGAGGCCCTGCCTGAATAAGTCCTGATTGGATCTCCTGATGGCCGGTGAAGGTGGAGCCCGGGGCAGCGTGTGGGGTCTAACAGACACAGGCCTGTGCTGCTCCGTTTCCCGCTATCCCGGCCGAGCGCGTGGGACACTCGAGCGCGTCTCACCTCTTGAGGTGCTCCAGCAGGGAGAGGAAGGTGATGAGGTTGGGGTCGGGCAGCGTGCGGAGAAGGTGCATCATGCAGTTCTCCTTGGCGGCAGGGTCCGACAGCGCTGTGGGGAGACACACACACACGTTTAAAAACCGCCCCTCCCAGCTCTCCCCCTCCCCCTCCTCCCCAAAACCATTCAGACCTGGTCTATGCACTCACAAGCCATTCCCTGAAAATAATCAATGCTTGGACATTAGTAATATGCACATCACATTATAGTTTAACATTAATTTTAATGAGTTTGGCTGGACATAGTAATCACAATGCAGTCTGCCTATAGAGGTGCCTGCTAAATAATACATTCTCGATATGTCCTGCCAAACACCATTCTTGAGTTCAAATTATTACCCTAAGAACCAATTATGGGTGGCCTTTCATTGTGTTTAGCTCTTAGAGTAAATGGCATAAGTGAAGGAACTCCACAGGAGGTCAGAGGTCAGAGGTCAGAGGTCGTGGCTTCTGGTCAGTCTTACCTATCCCCTCCATGAAGGCTGGGTACAGGCGGTCTGTGAGCAGGGGCTCCGGAAGCTCTCGGAAATAGAGCTTCAGGGTCCCCGCGATGGCGTTAATGTCCATGTCACTCAGCATCACCAGGATGTCTTTGGTATCTGAGGAGAGAAAAGGTAGAACTGTCACCGACATCCAACAGATCGCATTCTCATGTGCACTAACCGCCGACATCCAACAGATCGCGTTCTCATGTGCGCTAACCGCCGATATCCAACAGATCATGTGCGCGAACCAGCATACTGCCGTGTCTTTTTGTTTTCCTTTGCACATTCCTATTGCCTATGAGCTGCTTCCAACATTGAGAAAAATACTTAATGTGCTGGCCTTTGTGATTTAATAAGGTCACATTGAAACTTCTCTCCAGCTGACAGCTGGGAGACTCGGTGGCCGCCTGCTCTTTCCCACAAGCGGCCTGTTTTTAGAAAGCCGAGGTCTGCCTTGTGTGACACAGGCAGCATACTGCCCCCAGAGGAGGAGAAGGGAAATGCAGAGCTTAGAGCAGAGAGAGAGACAGAGAGAAACACTGCAGAACACACACGTCTCCAATACACATACACACTTTTTTAAATCTATAGATGATGGTACATTTTAATGCTGGTCTTGCAGATTCCTTCTAATTTTCAGCAGAACATGTAGCAAGCATAAACATAAGTACTAAACACACAAACAAAATGTACAGAGAATTTCTTTTGTAATATTGGTGAAAATGTTCTTAATAATCATCAGTAATCTCCAGGAATGTTCCTGGTGGGTTAAAGTATTTAAAATAATTGTATTTGGACGAGATTTGCTGCAGAACGGGTGGAAGTTCCAAACCAGTCCTGTCAACTTGTCAGATTTAGCAACATTTTAAAAGCTTTGAGGACTAACTGTGCTAGATATGGAATTGCATAAACAGCGAGAAGTTTAGCATGTAAACTCAGAGTAATTTTCCAGCAGACTGAAGTAATCCCAGGGATATGTTGTACTTATATTAGAAATGCCAGCACTGGCCCGGTCCTCTTACTTGTGTCGAAGGCCGCTTTAAGGGCCTGTATGTCGGTGGCCACCCCTGAGATCCTGTAGATGCCCACTTCATCGATGCCCCTCTTCTCCACCTCCTCAATGCACTGACGGACGATGTAAGGCACCTTGGATCGCTCACGCCTGTAGAGAAAAGAAGCCCTCTCATTGGCACATGAGCAGCCGTACAGATTCCTCCGTCTCGTTAGCACGGCGTCACTGTTGTCATTCATTAGCTTAACAAATACTCTCATTACAAGTCATTTACACAGTCTATTTTTTTTGTACATATTATACACATTTGCTGTATTGAATAATTGAATATGAACTCGTGAAGTAATTAATTGTTCATGAGTGTAACAGCAGTGCCACCGCACCAGGGATTTGAACCTGCAGCCTCTGAGTTACAAGCCCAGCTCCCTAACCACTACCTTATAGCCCTCATTAATAAAAAAACATGAAATGCAAATACTAAATATTATTATAAATGATGAGAGGAAAAAAATGAATGTGGAAATGAACCGCTACATCATGTTTGCATTTCTCTCGGAGGAGTAATTGTTCGGTCGTAAGTGTCTTACTTTGTCACCACGCTGATTTTGACACCAAATACGCCGCTCTGTTTTTTGGACGGCGTTCTCTTTAAGCTTAAGTCCCGACTGGTAAACTTCATTGAGAACTCCACTTTGATCTGAGGGAAGAAAGACACCATCAGTGAGTAAGAATGAAAAACTGACATTTAAAGTGCCAGTCAACAAAATGTCTTTTGACTGTGAACGCGTTGTGATTACCGATGATTAAAACCCCCGAACAGTAATGTATGTTTCCCAGAAGTCTCCTCTTACCCCGTTCATCTCGATCACGTCCATGTGCCAGTTCTTGGACTGCACAGTCTGGGGGTCCAGCTGCAAAACAAGAGATTAACAGGGTGAGCGTCAACATTTGACCACCCTAGATGAGTCATTCCCATGTGTTTCCATAGTACTTCAGGGCACTGTTCGCAGACAAGAGCTGTAGAACAGCAGCGATGAACCGGAGGACTGTGCTATCCCAGAGTCCCCGCTCTCTTCTTTCCCTCCAGGAACCACCATAAAATGCCGTGTGTGGTGCATGCTTTCACACACGCTCCCAGCAATCCCCTCTCCCCTTCCCCCTACGCACAGAGACGTGAACATACATCCTGATAGCGTGTAGCAGAATAGCCCTGCAGCAAGAATGGGACCACGTCCTTCCACAAACCATCAAAGGAACTGTGTGTGTGTTGCAGTGTACACGTGAGACGAACATGCACTGTTCCCATGTATAGCACACACACACGCGTGTGTGCGCACAGTTACTTCACTGTTAGCTAGGCTGTGGTTAAACATGGATGTATTTCTGTGTTGTGCATTTGTGCACTGCACCGGGAGAGTAAGCAGTTATCTTTTCCTTAAATGGCTGTTAAGCCATTTTTGCCTTCAGCCTTAGCTGATAGCCAGGCTGACCTCCATCTATAATGGTCTGGGAATTAGCCTTCGTTCTCATGTTTCCAGGATCACTGAACTCGGGAGGAAATCGGCCATCCATCACGGCGCTAACGTCCCTGTGTTCCTGGTGGACGCTCGCTCGCTCGCGGCGGCCAAACGCATTAGTCCGCTCGCACCTGCCGAGATGTCCCGCATCCAAACATCTTTCCAGCTCCTTAGAAGCAACGCTCCTTTCAACTCCCGCCAAAAAGGCCGAGGGCACGTTGCATTTTCCACCCTAAGGCTCCAGTACCGCGGGGCTATTTTTGTAGCACTACGGAGAAGACCCTATTTTTCCGTTGACTGTTGGAAATTCCCAGACAGGCATGACTAAATAAAAAAATAAAAAAATAAAATTCCCTGGGAACTTTGGATTCAACTTCACTTTTTTTTTTTTCTCCCCTTATTAAATTTGCGGGATGCCGACATCTGATAACGCTGAATGCACTCAGCCCCGAGACCTGATAACGCTGAATGCACTCAGCCCCGAGACCTGATAACGCTGAATGCACTCAGCCCCGAGACCTGATAACGCTGAATGCACTCAGCCCCGAGACCTGATAACGCTGAATGCACTCAGCCCCGAGACCTGATAACGCTGAATGCACTCAGCCCCGAGACCTGATAACGCTGAATGCACTCAGCCCCAAGACCTGATAACGCTGAATGCACTCAGCCCCGAGACCTGATAACGCTGAATGCACTCAGCCCCAAGACCTGATAACGCTGAATGCACTCAGCCCCAAGACCTGATAACGCTGAATGCACTCAGCCCCGACATCTGATAACGCTGAATGCACTCAGCCCCAAGACCTGATAACGCTGAATGCACTCAGCCCCAAGACCTGATAACGCTGAATGCACTCAGCCCCAAGACCTGATAACGCTGAATGCACTCAGCCCCGAGACCTTGGGAGTGAAAGAACAGTCTTGTTTGGGTTATCAGTGGCTCCATAATTCATAATGAAGGTCTAGAAGGTTCTGTGCCTGTCCACTTTGTTATAATGCCGCAGGACCCATTACATTGGACACCCTGCATTGTTTTCATCAACAAAAAACTACGGAAAAAATCTCTTGCCTTTGAAAAATTCTATTACATTTTAACATCTTTTAGCATGCTATAGCTTGCATATACGATACACAGGAAGACGCAACATTACTTTTGGGTAAACATACAGCATATGCCGAGTTCCCAAGCGGAGCACAAACATTTTGACCCGTTAATAATGCATAGGAAACTTTGATGATGCCCAGAAGAAATTTACAAGAAAGCTAGGGGCCATTTTTAAAGGACCTGGAATGCTACTCAACATTAATTATATCATGTGATCAAAAATGTAATTTTAGATGCCACTGAGGACAGTGTTCCACTACTGCTGAGCTACCAGTGTAGAAAAACTGCACGCTATGTGTAACTCTAAGGGCATAAACCTGACTTCCAGGTGGGCCACTGCTGTTGTACTCTTTAGAAAGTCACTTAACCTGAATTGGTGAGAAGTGAATTTCCTCTTCAAACATTTCCCATGTAAAAAGATGAACATAGACACTTCCAATAATGGTGAATTTTGTAATTTGATGAAGCCCCATTACAAGATTAAGGTTACTTCTAAAGCTTTATTTAAAGCAGGTGTCAGTTCTTAGTTTGCTTCTTTTCATGTAAGAAATCGTTTCTCCCCGTCCCTCCCCTGCTAGAGAGATAGTGGAGCCTAGTAGAGTAGTAGTAGAGTAGTAGCCTTCAGTAGAGTTTTGAGGCTGAGAAACGGTGACTGGGCTCTTTGCCTGTGGTCTCCAGGGAGAGGTACTGCCTAAGCAGGCCTCTGAGAACCGACCCTGCAGGACTGCCCCTTTTCCCATGATGCTCTAGGAGCACCTCACATTACAAATGAACTATAAACACGAGGACATTCCTCACTGACCAGTTTCCACACGACGTGCCACGTTCTGTCCGTAGTGTCTGCAGCGTCACTTCCAAGGACCTATAGCTGTTCTTCCTTTACAGTATACTTAACTACAACTTGAAATGCAAATGGAAGCTTCTGGAAGAAGTCGTTACGAATTTGAAAATGTACTAAAAAGAAAAAAAACTAGCTAATTTACCAAGCTCAAATGATCCAATCAAAAGAATCTTACAACACTGGTTTAAACAACATTTTGTTTATCACAAATACTCCTAGGCACATGTATACTGTATATAAAAGAAAATCTCTCAAAAACAAATTTATTATTTTATTTTTTTTTCTAAGTAAACTTTCAAGGATTTTCCCCCCATGTTATCACTTGAGAAAAAAAATCTAATCTTGCATCTGAACTGCCAACCCATGTATTATATGCAAGTAAAAGTGTTGTGCTTGTGAGTAAACTAAGCGCCTGACAAAAGAATAGATAAAAACTGTCATATAGGCTATGTTATGTTATATAGGCTAAAAGTGAGCATTTTATATTGAAAGAGTAGAGTATATTCTGGCAAAGATTTATCAGTATTGGGTTACTGCTGCACAAAAATGAGCCACATAAACCAAGAACATAAGCGCACTCGTTAATCTCGACTGGTGCCAGGTAGACACATGCAGCTTATAACAGGCAATAAACTATACCACTGTAATGTGATTCCCTAAAGTAGTTCATAAAGAAAATGATCAGTCACAAATGTCTGGCACGTGCTGCTGTAGATCACTGACCCCAGATCAGCATATGAACAGTAGACTGAGGCAGTGTGTACATGCAGTATATACTGTCCATAGTCTTGTTTTATAGCACCCTGAGAGATCTCTGTCTGTTATACCAGATCAGACCATAAAATGATAACTGCTCACATCACCATGGCAATAGCTGAAAGCGGATAGAGATGCTTCTTTCATGGGAAACAGAAGCAGACTCAAACAGCAATGCCTTACTGCACCAACTCTTTGGTTATGTTACGCAATCACTAGGCTCTAGGCTTACATTCACTCGAAAAAAGACTGTGCTGTGAGTGTGAGGCCACGTACATGTGCTTTATCATCACATGGCCAAGGCCATTAAATTGTGCAGCAAACATATTAATTTAGCAATAAAAAGGCCATTTCAAATTAGCTGCACAGGCCCCGTTATGGTTATGGCCAATGTTCACAGCTGGAGTTAATTTTAAATGAGCTCCAGAGTAATCAGGGTAGTTTGGGCCACACCGGGCCAGGGCCAGGCTTGCCTGTGACCCGCCCTGGTGGAGCCGTCCAAACGGGCTTTCAACTCCCATATCGCCCTTAATTAAGTTCCAGCCGCTCTCATTATTAAAAATGAATGCAGTGAAAATGAGGTCATAAAAAGAAGAAAATCCCTTAATGCAGTCTCCACCTCCACCCCCCCCAACCCCCGCCAAACAGGGAAAAACGAGGTGGCCGCAAAAGTGCATAGCTAAGGGAATATTTATAGTGACTGCTCGGTTATTTCAGCATATGCTGCAGTATACACTACTCACAAAAAGTTAGGGATATTCGGCTTTCGGGTGAAATTTCAGGATGAACCTAAAATGCACTATAACCTTTACAGGTGAAATTAATTTGACCTTCTCTAAACTTTTGAATGCACATGTCCAACTATTCAATGTTTCAGTACTTTTTGCACAACTTGCTGTTCTCTAACAAGGAGCTGAACGGCAAAATTCACAACAGGTGTTTGATCCATGAATCGACTAATAAATTTCCTGGTTCAATTAGAATTGGTATTTAAACAGTCCTCTTCATCATGCTGTTCACATTTTGACATCATGAGACCAAGACGACACCTAACAATTGATCAACAGTACCTCGCCATTGCGAGGCTTCAAACAGGATGTTCTCAGAGGGAAGTGGCCACTGAGCTTAGAGTGTCACAGAGTGTCATCAGCAGGTTGCAACAGAGATACAGAGAGACTGGAAGAGTCACAGAAAGGCATAGAAGTGGACGTCCTTTGGCCACATCCCACACTGATGACCGCTTCATTGTGAACAGTGCCCTGCGGAACCGGATGATGAATGCCACTCAACTCCAGGCACATTTAAGGGAGGTGAGAGGCACCCAAGTGTCACGTCAGACCATTCGAAACCGTTTACATCAGCGTGGTCTGCGTGCTAGACGACCTGCAAGGGTACCTGACCACACCACCAGGCACAGGCGTCATCGTCTTGCATGGGCCAGGGAGCATTTACGCTGGAAGAGGGACCAGTGGGCCTCAGTGCTGTTCTCTGATGAAAGTCGATTCACGTTGAGCAGAAATGATGGCCGCCAACGATGTTGGAGACGTCAAGGAGAGCGCTATGCATCAGCCACTGTTGTCACCAGACGACCCTTTGGTGGTGGCGGTGTTACAGTGTGGGCAGGTGTGTCTAGTCAATACAGAACTGCCCTACACTTTGTGAATGGTACAGTGACAAGCCCATACTACCTGAATAACCTCATTAATCCAGTCATTGTGCCCCTGCATGAACAACACAGGCCTAATTTCATCTTCATGGACGACAATGCTCCAGCTCATCGAGGTCGCATCATTAGGGAAAGGCTGCTGGAGACTGGGGTACCTCAAATGGAGTGGCCTGCACTTTCTCCAGACCTGAATCCCATAGAAAACCTATGGGATCAGCTGACTCACCGTGTAGAGGCTCGTAACTCTGTACCTGAGGGCCGCCCTTCAAGAAGAGTGGGATGCCATGCCTCAGCAGACAATAAGTCGACTTGTGAACAGCATGAGACGTCGTTGTCAAGCTGTAATTGATGCTCAAGGGCACATGACAAGTTATTGAGACATTGACATTTTTGTTGTGGTATACCCACCACTGTTGTTGGCTTTTGTTTCAATAAATTGTTTGAGATGAGGAAATCACCATTGCATGCTTCTACTTAAATGCCCTACTTTCATGATACGTATAATATCACTGTAGCGTGAACTTACATTTTCCATAAATTTCACCCGAAAGCCAAATATCCCTAACTTTTTGTGAGTAGTGTATGTTTTTTTCCCCCTGAACTTCATTCTGGGAATGAAATAAAATTGGTTGCAGTGAAAAAGAAATCCCTTTGAAGTTTGATCCTGCGATGATGAAAAGAACAGCTCTGATGTGAGTTTGCCGAGAGCCCGGCAGGCTGGTAAGACAGCAGTTACGATGAAAGGCCTTGTTATCAGTGACAACACAGCCAGTCGATGAGGACCAAGATCTCAATATATATATACACTGCCTGGCCAAAAAAAAGTCGCAGTTGCACCAGTCATGCATAGAGCGCACTGTACAAGCCTCTGAAGGCAGTGTTATGATCTGGGGTTGCTTCAATTGGTCCGGTCTAGGCTCAGCAATGTTATGCAGCATTAAAATGAAGTCAGCTGAGTACCTGAATGTACTGAATGACCAGGTTATCCCATCAATGGGCATATTCCAGGACGACAATGCCAAGATTCATCGGGCTCAAATTGTGAAAGAGTGGTTCTGGGAATGAGGTATCATTTTCACACATGAAGTGGCCACCAGAGTCCTGACCTTAACCCCATTGAAAGTCTTTGGGATGTGCTGGAGAAGACGTTACGGAGTGGTTCGACTCTCCCGTCGTCAATACAAGATCTCGGCCAAACATTTATGCAAGTCTGGACGGAAATAAATGTTGTGACGTTGCATAAGGTTGTCGAAACAATGCCACGACGAATGTGCGCCATAATCAAAGCTAAAGGCGGTCCAACAAAATATTACAGTGTGCGACTTTTTTTTTGGCCGGGCAGTGTATTTTAATTTTTTTTAAAGACAAACAAAAGTGTCTTTTTACTGTGGGCACTGAGAGAAGAATATTCATACCTGATTATCGGAGACAAAAGGAGACTTTTTATGCATTCTGACTGCATCTGTATCATTATAGAACACAAATGTGAAATGAACCACATTTTCAAACACAAAGCTCCATCCTGTTCACTCAACAATGGTTAAAATGCAGAACTGTTCTCCGGCGGCCACAGAGTCCCCGTGGGATTTCCTCTTCGTTTCAAAGACTGTGGATCCGCACGGCGGCCGGCTGAAGGAGCCGTGTGAGCGTTTGGTGTGGTCGTGGCGCAGCGCTACAAAGCCCTTTGAGAAGAACCAAATGCCCAGAAAATAACGCCGTCCTGTTGAGGGGGTTTGTGGGGGTGCTGGGGGGGTGTATCTCTGTGCTGAACAGGCTGAGATCGGGCGCCGGACGCAGAGAGGCTTGGCGGTTATGGGAGCCGGGCCAATGAGAGCCAGATGAGGCTCCGCGCAGTACGAGGCTCAGCCCCCCTGCAGAGCTCTGGACGCACTCCCGGCTCGAGGCCCTTACCGGCAGGACCGCGGCCCTAACCAGAAGCACCCCCTGGCCCGGAGCGTGTACGAGTTACACCACCTACACTACCGCGCAGGTCGCCATGGAGACGGCGGTAAGGGGGGGGTCCCCTGGCCCGGAGCGTGTACGAGTTACACCACCTAAACTACCGCGCAGGTCGCCATGGAGACGGCGGTAAGGGGGGGGGTCCCCTGGCCCGGAGCGTGTACGAGTTACACCACCTAAACTACCGCGCAGGTCGCCATGGAGACGGCGGTAAGGGGGGGGGGTCCCCTGGCCCGGAGCGTGTACGAGTTACACCACCTAAACTACCGCGCAGGTCGCCATGGAGACGGCGGTAAGGGGGGGGTCCCCTGGCCCGGAGCGTGTACGAGTTACACCACCTAAACTACCGCGCAGGTCGCCATGGAGACGGCGGTAAGGGGGGGGTCCCCTGGCCCGGAGCGTGTACGAGTTACACCAACTAAACTACCGCGCAGGTCGCCATGGAGACGGCGGTAAGGGGGGGGGTCCCCTGGCCCGGAGCGTGTACGAGTTACACCACCTAAACTACCGCGCAGGTCGCCATGGAGACGGCGGTAAGGGGGGGGGGTCCCCTGGCCCGGAGCGTGTACGAGTTACACCACCTAAACTACCGCGCAGGTCGCCATGGAGACGGCGGTAAGGGGGGGGGTCCCCTGGCCCGGAGCGTGTACGAGTTACACCACCTAAACTACCGCGCAGGTCGCCATGGAGACGGCGGTAAGGGGAGGGGTCCCCTGGCCCGGAGCGTGTACGAGTTACACCACCTAAACTACCGCGCAGGTCGCCATGGAGACGGCGGTAAGGGGGGGGTCCCCTGGCCCGGAGCGTGTACGAGTTACACCACCTAAACTACCGCGCAGGTCGCCATGGAGACGGCGGTAAGGGGGGGGGTCCCCTGGCCCGGAGCGTGTACGAGTTACACCACCTAAACTACCGCCTGGCCCGCTCCGCTATGGAGACGGCAGTGTGGGGGGTGTACAGCACTACAGCAAGCAGCACAGAGACAGAGAGACATGAATGAAGCGCAGTCCAGAGCATTCACAATAACGTGCTTAACAGCAGCCGCAGCAAGAGTATCACTGTATCACTGCTCTTATTCATAGACAGAACCCACTGAACTGGGCCTGTGAGAAGCACTCAGGCGGGCATGTGGCCGCCACATTCGCTTCAAAGAGAGCATTCATTGTCTACACAGACATTTAAGAACACACGGCCCCCGAAGGGACACTACTGTACTGTAATGCAGATGGGCAGCCAGTAACATCTGATATACTGTACGGCCACATATGGGCCCAAGATGAGTGTACAACATGGGAGAGCAGGAGCGGGCGGGGCCCACTGTCTGAAGGCTGAGGGGGTCTATGGGGATTTGTTGCACTTTGTTTTATAGCTGCACAAATGAAGTCATTGTTTGGACAGGGAGTCCGGTAACCAGGTGAACACAACCAGGTGCAGCTCAGCTAATGCCAACAGCAGGGAGCAGTGTAGAGGCCATTGATGTCTATAATGGGATGCTAGTGGATTTTATTTGATAAGAAATTTTCTCATAGATGTGTAAAGGCTTGTAAGTTCAGGCTTGTAAACTATAGGCTTTAACTGGCTCTCCAAACCAGTGACTGGCTCTCCGTGACGTACAGTAAACGCAAACCACCAAGCCGTAACTTGGCGGATGGCATACCTGCCATCCCAATTACATTCCATTCTAATTAGCTTATAATTCTCAGCCAGGGAATAAAGAGCACTGGAGACTGTTGTCAGAGATCAGGGGCCATTGGCTTAGTCACCGTCTGCGCATAACCCAAGCTGTCCGATCGAGCGACGTAAAAACACCAGAACCTCCTAGGCTTCAGCTCTAACAGGGAACCGCCACTCAGTGCATATGGAACACATTCCTATTGCACATTTATCCGATTTCAAAAAGGGGGTTTTTAAAAAGGGCATTAGGAAAGTTTGGGCATTGATTTAACGTGCAAGGGAGTGAGAGTTGTGGATGTGTTTCAGACTGAAAAAAAAAAACACACACGCAAATCATTTCCTCTCTGGGACCGCAGACACATGTCATTAGCGTCCAGTGAGCGAAAAGGGAACGTGAAATCACCAAAATCATGAATGTTGCGTTTCTCATGGAAGCACTTATGGGGTTGCTCTGCAGCTTGTTTTTAAATGGTCAGCAAAGACAGGCAGTATAAATACATAAGTGAATGTGTTAGGCTAATTACCCAGACTGTTTAAATAGTTTCAAAGCACAAACCCCCGCCGAGCAATCTATTATCACAGCGGTTAATGCACAAGCATGAAACGCAAGAGGACACTGTGCTACGACAGGACACAAGAATCATAAACAATATTACACACCCCAGCAGTAGAGGGAAAACAAAGGGTTCAGTCTTAATCAGCTCATAATAACTGAAGAGTGCGCATGCACCAACTTGTTTCATTAAAAATATGAACTGTGCACAATAAGTGTTGATAGGATACAATAATTCCGACTGCTTAATTGCCTCATCGTTTTCTCGGCATGTCCTTACAGTTCCATAATGTTTCGCTGCTCGGTTAAATTTCATTTCATTCCAAGACTGTTTTTAATTATCGTTGTTTAAATCCATTTTAATTTGTAGTGACATCTGCTGGAACAACGCTAGCCTTAATCTTAATTGCATTTCCCCCATATTTCATTGCTCTGGAATGTAATTATCTGCAGCCTAATGATCATCACATGTAAAGCTGTGCTTGAACACATTGATGGGTGGAGGTAATGTTCCAACAACTTCTGTAAAGACCAGGTTACCAAAGAAAAACAAAAAACGTAAACCTTCCACTGCCCCCTTAATGCGGCTGCTGCTGGTATTACTGAGTAACAAGTTTGCTTACAATGTTTCAGCCTGTTCCTGGGTTCACAAAGAAGAAAAATGCCTTAAAAAACAAGGCAATAAGTCACATTGTGTTCTAATCTGCATGGACTCTCCCTTGCTTGCATGTACAAACACACAACCTGTCGCCCTGTCTAATTGATTACCTATATGTGTGCAGAGCTGGCTGAGCTAGCAGGACCTGCTGCTGGCTGTCACTCACTGGGGATTAGTGCGCCTGACAGAGAGTAAGAGGGAAAGCAGGCGTCCCCAAACTCTCTCCTTCACAGACAGCCCCAGCCTTCAAACAATAAAGAAGACAAAGGGCTCTTGCTTTAATGAGTGCAGCATGTAATTACTGCTCTCAGCACCCAGCCACAGCACCTGAACCACACACACACACACACACACCATATACATATTTACTGTTTATGCTATATCCACTGTTGGCCAGTGTGCATGTCAGTGGACTGTAGGCTACCCGGAAGCAATGCATGTTCTCCTGATCCACACGGCAGCATGCTTTGCAGTGACAATCTCAGCCTCTTCAATACAATACACAACATTTCACCACACAAAACTACATTACATTACCCTACACTACATTACACTTCTTTACACTACATTACATTACACTACATTACGCTACTTTACACTACATTGTACTACATTACACTACATTGTACTACATTACATTACATTGCACTATATTACACTACACTACATTACATTGTACTACATTACATTACGTTACCCTTCACTACACCCCATTACACTACATTACACCACACTACATTACATTACTCTCCTCCAGCACAATCTCACTGGAAGGCATCAGTCTTCCAGTGAGCCCCTTGGGTTGATCTTCAGCCTAGATTCAGTAAAATCCCCTTTCAGGGAATACATCTGTTGTTGCCAAACTATTTATGAGGGGGAACAGGAGTTTTTTGTTACTTTTAAGTATGTGCCTGGAGATGTACTTCACAGAAATCAAAGCGGGGCAGGGTAAGGCAAAGAAACCTAAAAAGAACAGGAAAAGAAAATGGCGGAATGAATGATGGTCAAAAGTCCTTATACATGTGTGTTTCTCCCCTTTTAGGCAAGAGTGGCAGGTAATAGGCTACTGGCCAGTGCTTAGATGTTTCTGCTTCAAGGTCTTTTCTAAATTTATCCTTAAAATCATACATCATTACAGTTTACGGTTATTACGCGTTTCCATAGTACCTTTAATAGAGTCAGAAGAATGTCCATTTCTATGTAACCATGTATTATCTGCAGTGGAAATATTCTAAATTTTCTCATGACTTCATTTGTTGAAGGCCTCAAAAAAATACTTGTGTTTTCCAACATTAGTCACCAAGAGATTTCTGTTCATTTACATTTGATTGCATTAGAGGAAAATAATTCTGTATATACCGCACTACAGACATATTTATGGCCTCTTCCTCAACTCCCTGCGTCATCAAGTAAGGACACAATTTACCACATTATATAATAAACTTACTGATCATTAATCAGTTAATATCTTAATCATTTTGGTACTGGACATTTGAGACTGAATCTTTGTATGAAAAAGTCAGTAAAAATGCCAGGAAAACAACCTCAAAGCACAAGTATTCCAGTAAAAATCTGGTTTAAACAGTAATAATGGGGCGTGAAACGTTAAACACAAACTTTATGATTCCTGTGAGTCACCAACTGGCACATTCGGAGACCGTTCCCACACTGTCATTAGTCTGCGGCGTCAAAGCTCGACAAATTAACAGTGAAGAAATGTGGAAGCGTGAATACGACACCATGGGAAAAGAGCGGGCCTTTCCTCAGAAGAGCTCTCAAACCCAACGCCACGTCTGTTTTTCAAAACTACACGCCAGCGCCTTGCCTACGGAACGCTGACTGACTGCACCCAAACGGCCGCGTTCGCCCACCGCTCGCATTCTCCGCAGTTTTTTCGCTCTCCCCCCTTCCTCCCTTGGCCCCCCTCTGCACTGAAAAGAGCGTTCCCCTCACTCCTCCCCTCTGGGTAGGGGGCAATGCGACCGGCTTCAGGCGGAGGGAGCGGATTTTACGCAGGTAAAAGCAGAGAGCGTGTCATTCCCGGCGCTGTTTAAAACACGCCCCAGTCACAGACGCACCTCCCAAACACCCCCCCCACCCCGGCCACTCCCCACTCACAGGATCTCATTAGGTGCGTAGCTCACAAGGCCTTTCGCTGGAGCACATCTCTCTGCATAATTGGGGGAGATTTACAGCCGCCATAAATGGAGCATTAGAGAAATGGCCGGCGTTGGAGGGGGTGTTTAAAAACAGCAGTAAATCAGCAGCAGCGGTATAATCAGCACACAAAATGGGGGAAACCTGAAACTTATGAGCAGCGACACGCTGGGGACGGGGGTTGGGGGAGGGGGGGGGCATCGGGTCATGGGGCACTGACGCACACGCATGCTACATGGACACACACACACACACACACTATGTGGACATACACACACGCTACACAGATACACACGCACGCTATGCAGACACACACGCACGCTATGCAGACACACACGCACGCTACATGGACAAGCACACATGCAGGTGACGTGGACACGCACACACGCTACATGGATCCACAAGCACGCTACATGGACAAGCTCACACTACACAGACACACACACGCGCGCTCGCGCTACGTGGACAGAGTGAGAAGTGTCTCACAAACTGCAAGTTCAATCTCATTAGCGTCAGGGTAACCCAACAAAACAGCACAGAGCCCAGTGTGTGCCGCCGGGCCCAGTGCGGTTGGGCTTGATAGCGCTAGCCTGCGGTTTCACTGAATTACGCCCTCCCTTTGAAATGGAAGTAATGAAAACCACCCATTTCACACCACACACACATTCGGCCTATTTACGCCACACACACATTCGGCCTATTTAGACCCTCTCCATTCCGCCCTCAGCCTCAATGGACAGCATGAAGGAACGCACTTGGTTCGACGGGCCACGATCATATTAAAATCTACGGCTGCTCGAGGTCTAATTACCGTTTCTCCCCCCTGAAAGGTGAACGGTGTGTCGTGTAATCCAGACTTTATTACTGTTGTGCGTAGGCCAGGACTGAGCCATCATTCATAAGCACTAAAGTTCACACGCGACAACCCTCAAAGCCCCATTGAAAATGAATGAATGAGACACTAAAAGCGACTGTGTGTGAGTGCGAGTGTGCACGCGTGTGCGTGTGCGTGTGTGTGCGCTCGCGCGTGTAAGCTTCCGTGCGCACTGTAACTCCGATGTCGCCGCTCCAGGCATAATTTATGTGTGTTAACTCAGAGGCGCAAAAATGAAAGAACCGAGGATCACTCGCGCTTCAGTGCGGAGCACTTAAGATGGGGGCCATTAAAAATCCATGACTGCCCTAAAACAGACACAGCACCACGGCTCTCCCCGACGCTGCCAAAAAAATAAGGGTAGGATTAGAGTTACGGGACCCTTGGCCTGGCGGTATCGATCCAGCGGGAGTCCCGTCCGGCTCCCACAGACCTAACTGAGCAGCTCCGCCCCGGGCCTGGCCTGGGTTGCTCTCATTATCGTTAACCCTTAGTGCGCCTCACTTCCTGACAATGGGGGCTGCGGACTCTAAGAAAATGCAGAAAAGAAGCCGTGATATTTTTTTTAAAAACAAAAAAAAAAAAACATATTGCAGCATTTCATGTCTTAGCCACACACACGCACATAATGCGCGTGCATCAAACACACACACAGTAAGATACACAACACTAAATCCATTGCCAAATCATTGCCACGCACCAGTGAGCAGATAAAGTGAATTGAGTATCACACAGTACAGTACAGTGAGAGATGAACAGAACAGCACTACCCCACACACTGCTGAGGATCATGTCCATTCACTCTGCCCTAGACACCACTGCAGACCTGAGGCAGCGCTTCAGTGGCACGCTCGTCTTGTGCTCCTCACGTTATTATAAAAGATAAATCAGTTAAGGGCTGCCCTGCCCGTGCCCCCGGCCCCTCCCACAGCCGCATAGCGTGCTCAGCGTCTCTGCTGAACGCGGGAGGCAAGCAGAGTTTAACACGGAGCGCCCAAACCAGGGGGGGCGTCACGTTAATGACCGTCATCGGCCAACGTCGCTTCGTTAAATTAGCCTCGCCCTCCCTAACGACAGAGAACGGGACCGGCAGACCTGCTCTAGACTGCGGTGGAGTAAATGAGTTCAGCTACACATAAAAGGGGAGCAGCAGACACGGTGCTGGTAATTTAAAGTGCAGCAGCCTCCCTCAGCTGCGTCCAGCCTACAGAACATAAGAGAACTGGAGGGCAGTGATGGTCAGTTTGGTTGCTTAGCGATGCGGTGACCATGGGGAGTGTCAGAGCCCTGCTGCTACCTCTGTAAGAGCAGGCGTTTGATTACCCCTCCCACCCCACACCACCAGAAACAGCCCCTCCTGACACCCACCCCCTCATCTCCCCACCATACTGATGCCTTCATCAGAGCACTGATGAAGAATAAACAGTAAACCTGCCACGGCCACCTGGACACATCACTGCTAGATAAAGGGAGTGCCCACACCACCTGCTCCTCTGTACAGGGGCATGGATAGTGCATCACTCACGCACGCACGCACGCACGCACGCACGCACGCACAGAGGAACACACACATGCACACAGAGGAACACAAACACACACACCAACAGTGAAAGAGACACACACAGTGGAACACACACTCACAAACAGTGGAACATGGACACACAAACGCACACGCACGCACACACACGCACACAACTAGCACACAGACACACACACACATAGTGGAACAGACACACACACACGCACACGCACACAGACACGCACAGGCACACACACACACACACACACACACAGTGGAACTAACACACACGCACAGACACACACACATAGTGGAACAGACACAGGCGCGCACACACACGCACACACACACGCACACACACACACACACACACACACACACACAGTGGAACTAACACACACAGACACACACACATAGTGGAACAGACACGCGCGCGCACACACACACACACACACACACACACACACACACACACACACACACACACAGACACAGACACACACACACACACACACACACACAGACACACACACACACACACACACACACACACACACACACAGACCCACGCGATGGCAGACGGCCGCTCTGTGTGTGTGTGTGCGCTGGCGGTGTTAGAGGAGAATGGACCTTTTGTCTGAGCAGCTTGCTGCGCACGCGGCCCCACAGCTTGGCCCCGGTGTTGGAGTGTCTCTTGACGGGCGGCTCGTCCAGGCTGCCCTCCACACAGCAGTGCTCCAGCCGCTCGCACACCGAGTTCAGGTTACAGTCCGACACCAGCGTGTCCGTCATCCTCTCCGCCGTTTACGGGACCCGGGGGGACCACGGCTCGCTCCCCCAAGGGGGGGGGGCCAAGCGAATAGGAGTGTGAACAAAAATCAGGGTGGGGGGGGACAAGTCCCCGAAACTGAACCCAGAGTCAATAAAATCCAGTACGGTGCAAAAAGACTCGACCGGTGACGACGGGATGAGGAACGAGAGCAATTTAAACCTTTCAAAAACAGCAACCTGGAGAACAAACTTATCTTTCACTTCTTACAGCCGCTGAATGAGGTTTAAGTGGAGCAAAAAAACACTCACAAAGCCAGAAAAAAGGAATTTAAAAAAGAGCGGATGATTTATTCCATGAGTAATTGAAATAGCGCCAGGGTTTTCCTTCTCCGTAAGCCTGGGAATCCCACTCCGCTTCCCCTCAGTATTTCAGCCTAATTCCACTGTCAGCTGCCAGCATCTCCTCTGCACCCCCATCTGATCTCCACTAACGCCAACAGAAACAGAGGCAGAGCGAGGGAGAGGGAGGGAAGCAGTGAGAGAGGGAGAGGGAGAGGGAGAGAGTGAGGGGGGGGGGGTGTAGAGAGTGGCTGTCGTCACCCGTCAGCCCTCTGAGAACACACCTCCAATTGAAGCGGAGCGGAGGCGGAGAGAACGACAGAAAGAGAGAGAAGGAGAAAGAGAGGGAGAGCGAGAGACAAAGTGAGACTCTTATCTCAGATGACGAAACCCCGCTATGCCGGTGGCGGCCCGCAGTGCGCCGTCAGCCACCCGGCTCCTGCGGCGCGTCACCGTGGGGAGGAAGTGACTAAAGGAGCGGGAATGGGACAGGGGTACGATGTCATCTTGTGGGGTGATGGTCTCATAACACACTGCCCAAACCGGCTCAGCGGGTGAGATCCACACACACTGCCCCCACTGAGCCATTACCAGTCTGCACCGTTCTGCTGCCGTCAAAGCTTTCTGAATAATAATAATAATAATAATAATAATAATATAATAATAAAGACCTATTTTCTTTCTCATACTTCTTTATCCAGGAAAACTAACATTTATATATACACATATCCATGTGTAAAAAAAGTGTATATTAAATGTGTGTATCATACATTTGTACATATGGATATTTACTGATATGTACTGATGTTCAGGGTAAGTCACTTGTTCAAGGGTACAGTTGTTGCTGCGCCGCACCTACAAATCGAACCCGAAACCTTTTGGTGACAGGCTCAGTCCTCTAACCTCTGCACTGCGCCACACAGTGCCACATGCCCGGGAGCTGTCTTTCACTGTCTGATGCTGTGCGCCTGATGCCAGCTTTACTGTGCATGACTTCCACTGCCTTATCTCTCCGTCTCTCTCTCTCTTTCCCTCTCTCTCTCTCTCTCCATCCTTCCACAGAGCTATGGCACAGTTCACTGAACCCGTCCCCATTACGTACGTGTGAGTGCATCCCAATCCAGCCCCGTCTGCAAGGCCCCCTGAGACCAGGGGGGTATACCACGAAGCAGGTTCACTCAAGGGTTGAGTGCTGAGGTGATGCTGCAGCTGGATTAGCCCTGGTGGGGTATGCTACGAAGCAGGATTACCGAGTTAGCTGGATAACTGCACTGAGTAAAGCCGTTTTTACGCCAGTCCGTGTTTCAGATTTGGGAGGGTTCCGGGTTTTACTCAGTGCAGTTATCCAGCTAACTCGGTAATCCTGCTTCGTAGGATACCCCCCCAGGGCTAATCCAGCTGCAGCATCACCTCAGCACTCAACCCTTCTACCTCAGGAACAGCACCCGTACTCGAGCACTCTGGAGCGGGGTGAAACGAGGTGTTGCGCTATTAGCTTGGACCGTGGAACCCGTGGAACAGTGGCATGACTGCGTAGTCACGGCAACCTTTGCCAAGTTCCGGGTCCTTGCGATTCGCACACAGAGTCCTTCAGAGAGGTTAGAAACCACGGCCAGTTTGTCGCATTCTCAGACACGCCGTCTGCAGTTTAAGGCTATACGGCTCAACCCGCGACGAGGTGCCCATCTGCCGTGATGCAAACCGCTGCCTTGAGACGCCGCCGAACGTCCTTTGTTGGGCAAGGACGAGGTCTTTGAACACTCTGTACAAACCGTGCATTTCCTGGCGCTCAGTATAGGTACGGTGATGTAATGTCTGAGAGCCAAGTGCAGATTAAAAAAAGAAGAGAGAACGGAGGTGTAAAGGTCAGTAAATATACTTGCAAAGGAGCAGCAAAGGGTGAGCACTAGTGGAAAAGTTTGACCTCAATCAATTTTCTAATTAAGAGGTTCGGGAAGGTATCTATGAGGTCGTGATGATAAGGGCTTGTCGGAGGGAAGCAGGGATGAACGCAACGGGTCTGTTCCGCCATTATTTTCTTAATAAAGTTCAGTGGCCAACAAGGTGCCGGCTCCTCAACAAGGCCCCTACTCACCGGGTATTTTTAGCTGCCGTTTACACGCATCACACATGTGGTTTTGCGCGTCACGTCTGGGAAGGAATGCCGTCTCGCGGGGGAGGCAACTGCGGGAAAACGGCAGGGGCGGCGTGAGACGAAGGGTCCAAGGCCACCCCGGAGCCCTGGGGCGTGGCTAACAACAAGCCCCGCCTCCCTGAGAGGGCGGGCCGCTCTATGATGGTTTCCCATGCTCACCCACTTCCGCATTCTGCCAGACATGGGGATCGAGCCACCGATCATCCACTGGAAAACGCCTCGGGGAGAGACTGAACCCAGAGCCCATTCCTCAAACAAGCCCGACGCTGAAACAGCTTTACCGCCATTACTGTGTACACAATCACAGCTCTTCTTTCACTGTATTCATCCGCCAGGAAAAAAAAGCCATGTCAGAAAAATCTGGAAAGACTGTCCATGCTGCTAAAAATCCTTTTTTTTTTTTTCTTTTTTTGTGGGGATACGTACTGGTAAGCACTGGCATGCCAGGCCTTTCCAAAAGTCGGGGTACTGGGTACACCTGCCCAACACGCTCACCGACACCTGCCCAACACGCTCACCTACACCTGGCCCAATACACTCCACCTGCCCCAGCCTGCCTTTGTTTTCCTCCTGAAGAGCCGGAACATGACAGCCTCGCTCATTAGCAAGAGCCTGGCCTTAATGAGCCGGGAACAAGCCGCTATGGAGACGCACGCGGCTCTTTAAAGTTTCTGTCAGAGTGTGGAAAATGCACATAAAGAAGAACAAAGGAACAGCCAGCACTTTGGTGTTGATTATTTCCTTCGTCTCTTCTCTCTTTCATTCCATTCAAAGGAAGCTTCTGGGCTGAGAGGAGAGGAAGAGAGTGAGGCGGGTTTATTAAATCATGATTGAAAGCGAACAGCGAGGACGTGAACATTTGTACCCGCCATGTAGGCCGCCTGTCTGTCACGGGCGGAGAGAAGGGTACGATGAGAGGTCTTCAAGGCCCGACAGGCCCCATCGCCCCCCCCCCCCCCCCCCCCCGGTTTTCCTTGACGGAGACGTCTTGTCTCGCTGCAGACGGAAGATCAACGGCGCGCCAAAGCAGAGAGAACGCGGGGGAGCTTCGTTAGCGTACCCGCGACGCTCCCGCGACGCTCCCGCTCCTGACAGACAGCTCAAGACGCAAACCGTCAGGACGCGCCGGTCCCCATCCCGACACTCTGCGATCGCGGAACACCGCCTTCCGAGGGCGGTGTCAGTCACCGCGTTTCCTCATAGATTATTTGCGAAGTTAATTACACATCTGCACTGGATGCGTTTAACAAGAGCTGAAGAAAACACACCCAGGACAGGCAGTTACATCAGCTACATCAGCACAACTTGTCCTCCTCTGACCACAGTCATGTAGGTAGGAGGGGGGGGCAGGGAGTGTGGAATAAGGGAGTGTGGAATCAGGGAGTGTGGAATAATCACACTGAAAAGCTCATTTGTTTATGGTGACAGTCTTAGGAACTCAAATGCACTCTTCATCTTCTTCTGGCTGCCAGCTCCTCAGCCTCGAACCTTGGCTTAAAACGGAGCATATGGTCTGGCCCAGCTCTTTGGACTGACATCACCAACTCCTCTATTCAAACACAGATGGTCTGGATGGGTACACAGTATCTTAAAAGTATCCCAAATAAATGATCTGGTCAGGCGTATCCTACTTTTCTCCACAAAGGTGAAATAAGGACAGGTACGTCTTTATTTTAATGAGAGTGTGGGCTTTTCAGGACCACGAGAAGGAACAAACACCCACAACGGCAAATCTTCCGTGGAGGTTAAAACCGATTTTGAGAAACTGTTTTATTAAGTGGAAACGTGACCCCCGGGCTGTGATTGACAGCGCCCGGACATTAGAACCTGGGTTCTGCAGGGAAGGGGGATCCTTTGTGTACGTCGTGGGGGCTTTGAAGTGTCCCGCACTGTAACCCAGCACATACGATGCTTCCCCGTCGCTTCCTTCCACCCTAATGCTAAACATCGGCAGACACCACTCCGACAGTCTCAAGCACATATGTTACGCATTGCGCATTTCTAAAAATCTCTGTCTGAGGAAACGGTGTGAGGCCTGGCCTCTTTGTAAACGGCAGACCGTGGAGAAGTAATAACCAAGAATGAAATCAGAATGGGTTGCAGGCTCTGGAAGTTGGAAATGAAATGACGAGCAGCGCGCCGGTTTTCATTAAAAATGCTAAAACGGTCTGATATCAATAAGCCATTGTTTTGAGGGACACAGAGAGGACTACGCCTGTGACGGAGCATGTGACATCTGCTTGACGCTGATTGCATTAAAGCTATATACAGAGCGTGTAATTTGATCAGCGTCGGTACAAAGGCCCTCGATCCATATGCAGTTTCTTATATTAGAGCTACTCCAGGAGAACGGACAGCCCAGCGCCTCCCGAGAAGCGGGAGAATTATCCGGGAGCCGCAGTGGGCTGTGGAAAAAGGGGGTGATGGCCTTTCATGTGTAGATACCGGGGCGCTGCCTGAAATGCCCCCAGGGCTTCCACTGCTGCCTATTTACCCCTTTCATGTTGTGGTCTGAGGCCAATCTCTGATTAAATGATCCATAATTTAGACTAAGAACAGAAGGAACAGTGCGGTGTGATCCGTCATTAGCATAACAACTTAGCCTTTCAAGTGGGGCAGGTTAGCAGCACTGTGCACAGAGAGAGAGAGAGAGAGAGAGAGAGAGAGAGAGAGAGAGACAGAGAGAGAAACAGAGCGAGACAGAGAGAGAGACAGAGACACAGAGACAGAGAGAGAGAGAGAGAGGTTCATGGCATATCCTCTCTTGGGTTAGCGACTTGACGGATGGTGGCCCCGGGCTTGGCTCAGCTCGGCGTTGCCGTGGAGACGGTATTTGCACTGCTGTAACAGGGCTCCCAAGATCAATACACTGTAAGGCTGCACCTCAGCGGCGGGTTGGAGGGAAGAAACTGGGACACGGAGGGCGTGATGCAACATCGCTCTGTGCCGCGGCAACGATATCAGCCCCCGGTGAGCACCGCACATCTCGCAGAACACGGAGGAATGTGGCGCATGATTTATTCAGAGCGGTAACAGCCTCACGGGGCACGTGTCAGAAGCGCTCTCTTCTCAGGCCATTTCCCGGAACAGCGGACCTGATCTCTGTGGACCGCTGTAGCACTGCGCACAGCGGAGGGGGTGTTTCTCTCATTTTTACACCCCCCTGTGACAGGCTTGCCTCAGATTCCCACTCGGATGGCCTTCTCCCTGCAGGGGGGGCTCCGCCGGTTAAGAGGGGCGTGGCCCAGGTCTGGTCCAGTCAGGTGATCCCCCCATAGCGTCTCACGCATGCTGCTCCAGTAACCTGCAGCTGAACTTTCAGACTGAGACGGGCTTCTTTTCAGACCGCTACAGCCTGAGTCGCATCAAACCTGCACGGAGGCCCGTTTGGCGGGCGGGACTTCCTGTTTGGCTGGCGGGACTTCCTGTTCACGTTGCTCAGGGGGGGTAGGTGGGCAAACCCCAGGTTCAAAGGAGCTGCGTTTATGCGCCAGGGGACTTTTACAGATAAACACACGGATAAGGACTCAACAGCGAGGACAAAGATAACGGACCTGTGTGAGCCACGCAGTGTGGGAATGGCGCAGTGCGATGCGGAGCTCTGCAGTGGCTGTGGCAGTCAGTAACAATGGCTCCCTTCACTCTTTAAATGTGTTTCTGATTTCCTCTTTGCCCACCCCCCCCCCCCCCCGCCCCCCCACAACGTACGGGCGATGAACCGTGACGTGACGTGACCTACTTCCGAAGCTCGAAAAACGCACAGCGCGTCGCGAAACGGTCTCGCCCGGCTGAGATAATTCAGCGAATAAAAAATATAAATAAATAAAGGTCTGCTCCACGCGCGCTCTTCCGCATGGCCCGCTTGATCCGGCCCCGAGGTGGAGCCGGGCCCCGGAGAGCACGGAATGCGCCGGAGGCTCCCTGGAAAAGGAAGGAGGTCACAGGGACACTTCCCCCCAAAAGGGCAGCTCGAGAGGGAGGGGGGGGGGGGGTCTACAGTCATCACTCTCACCCTACAGGCCTCATCACCAACGGGCCTTTTTACCGGGTCTGAAAGGGGGGGAAAAGCACTTATAATCCCACAAACCACTGCAGTCCGCTG